>MJUT01050868.1:196274-206643 GCA_002080005.1 Gigantidas platifrons | reverse complement strand
GACGACGGACGAAAAGTGAAGGCAATAGCTCACATGACCCTTTGGGTCAGGTGAGCTAAAAAGGAATTATTCTATCTATATCAAACCAAGGTTTTTCAAGGCACAAAATTCATGAATTAACAGAAACTAATTGTACAACATTCAATAATCCTTTAAACAGAGAAGGGAGAGAAGATGCTCTAAAAATAGGCCTAGATCGAAGTGGAGGTAGAATAAAATGTCTTTCTTTCAGATTGTGAAAATGTCTAGTCTTAATCTATAAGTTCAATTAAAGACCAATTTACAATAATCCAAAGATGGGATCATTCTCAAGTAAAAACAATCGTCTGGGAAAAAACTTATTCTGAATAATTTATTTATTTGAATGACTGAGGATAGACAAACATGTAGATGAAAACACTATCCTCAACTTTCTTAAATATTACCAATCTCACTAAAATATAGATGAAATACTGCTCAGTAGATGTTAAGCAATCAAGTGAAAACAAATTAACTGATTGTAACTGCATAAATGTGAAGTATAAATACCTGCTCCTGCTTTGAAACAACAGATTGTCCACATCTACCACAAGAACTAGATCTGTTGTCTGAAATAAAACAATTCATAAATTCTGTTTATAAATCTTTTTTTTCTTCAAATATCTGGATTACTTATATTTTTTATCTATATACTATTGACAAAGATGTGGTGATGGCTCCATATGATTATAAACAACAAATTTAGATTCTAAAGAGTAGACCATAGGGAAATGGTATCTTATGTTAATCCTAGAATTTCACATTTTCCCTTTAAAAAGGATACGATTGAGGTCAAGTGCTATGACAATATCATTTAGTTTAAAAGGAGTGTCAGCAAATGGTCACCATGTTTATTGCAACATCAAGATGAAATGCAGAATTTTGTTGCAGGGGACCTCATATACATCATTTGAATCTTTGGACTTGTAATAACAGACGAAATGAATTAAAAAAATTTAAGCCAATCACAATCAAGATTTGCTAATGGTACTATTTCTTTTTTAACAGAATCAAGATTAAATGAGCAACATTTGTAGAGGACTTTACAAACCTCATTTGCAATAAATTACAAATAATTTCTACTTGTACAGTCCGAGATTCTTAAAGTTTCAGCAAATAAAAAACAAGAATTACTCATGGCAGCCATGTTTTTTGCCATATCAAGATGAAATGAGGATTATTGCAGTGGACCTCATATAAATTATTTGTACCAACCAAGAAATCATTTTGACCTGTAGTTTTTTTGGCCATGTTTTTTGCAGGATCACGACAAAATTAGTACTTTTGCAGGGGACCTTGCATACATTATTTGTACCAACTATTAACAAATGATTAGAACTTGTAGTGAAAAGAAGAAGCAGCAAATACAAATTTTATAGTCCTTGGTTTGACCAAATCGTGGTTCAAATCCATAAACTTTTGTATTTGAGGTGACACCATCCATTACACCACCGATCCAGTTCAAACATACAGGAGGTAAACTCCTAATCCTAGAATGATATCTATGGTAATTCCTGACAGAAGGCAGAATTATGAGACTGTCAATATGTTTGGATACATCAACAATCATAGAAACCCTAACAGTGTTCACAAACATATTTGTAAGTTTATTTAATCTGAAGTTTGTTCTCTTATTTACAACCCAGCATCTTAGAAATAAAATTCTCTACACAAAATTGCATGAGAATGACTAAGATGCCTAGTTGTATAGTGTTTATTGACAGAAGTAAAAAGTATTGCTCACTCTAGGGTCGTTTCACACTTATTTAACTTACAGTTTTGCTGGTTTGGTTTGGTTTATGGCACTTAACACCACTTTCAACAATATTTCAGTTATATTGTGGCAGTCAGTGTTATTGGTGGAGGAAACCGGAGTACCCGGAGAAAACCACCGACCTGTCACAAGTTGGTGACAAACTTTATCACATACTGTAAACAGGGTAATTTTCGCTATTTTCGCTGTAACATTGGAAGCGCGAAAATAAAACTGCGAATATTTCAAGAAAGGGAAAATACTAGTAAGTAGAATAGAATATTTCAAGGAAATGTCAAATCCGACAATTTTTCATAGATAAATCAGGAGAAAAAAGCATGACCATTTGTAAGCAGACGTCGGATGAAAAGTGATGTTCTACGTAGGATATTTGTTTTCCATAAAATAAATTATTAGATAAAAAATAAAATTATACAATATTTATTATTTATAAGCTTGTTAAAATATTATAACATCAATTGACATTTGATTAGCACAATAAACAGTAAGTGTTGTGTAAACATGTCACACTTCAACCGTTAATCCACACCTGTTACTTGTCACGGATCAAAGAGTTTACTGATTAACAACAATGCCAGCGGTCTCGAATGCACTTTTGATCAAGTCAGTTCTGTCTAATAATTGTGTGAGTGTTTTTACAAGTCAGCGTGAGGTGAATATATAAGAAAACTACTCACAAAATGTGTAACTATAGTGAAAGCCGTAGGGGGGAATCGCCATTTATCGATCTCGCATAGGATTAATTAAACCAGTATCAAACAGTTTTAATTAATTGTACAAACAATTCGATGATGTGGTCAAACTACCTAAGAAAGATCAAGGCAGATCTTTACCATCAGGAAAATATGACACAACATGTTTTTGTCTAAAAAATACAGTATACATTTTATCCCTTTAGGTTGTCTGTGAACCACGAATTTAAAACAGTGCGAATGTGGATTTCGTCAGTAAATCGCGAAAAAAAGATGGTGCGAAAATTTCCTGGTTTACACTAATGTTGTATCGAGTACACCTCGCCATGAATGGGGTTCGAACTCACGATTTTAGTGGTGATAGGCACTGATTGTGTAAAGCAAAATTATGTCCTATGAAATAATGTCCTCCAGGACAATATTTCATGATTATATTGTCATTGAATTTTGTCTTATCTATGATATTTTGTCCTTTATCTGGACAGTATAATATCATCTTATGGACAATATATCATAGAGATAATTCTAATTCTAATTGAAAACTTGGACATTGGTTGTTAATATATTTCAAATTGAATCAAATATAGTGTACATGGTGTAATAAATATCATTTCTATGACAAAGAAATCTCTTATATTTTTAAATAAAGTATAGTATAAATATGTGAAGCATAAAAATATCATATATCAAGTTGATGTCGGACATTATTTCACAGTTAAATAATGTCCAGTAAGAATGCAGATGCTACAACAACAGCCAAAATTCGACATCCTCTTTTTACAAAAATATGGGAGACAGAAGAGCTACCACTGGACTGGAAAAAAGGATACATTATAAAACTTCCAAAAAAAGGAGACTTAAGCGAGTGCAAAAATTATCACGGCATTATGTTACTCTCAGTGCCTGGTAAAATATTGAACAGAATGATATTAGATCGAATTAAAGACACAGTTGACAAAAAGCTACGAGATCAACAAGCAGGATTCAGAAGGGAAGATCTTGTACTGACCAAATAGCCACCTTGCACATGATAATAGAACAGTTAATTGAATGGGACAGCTCACTTTATATTAACTTTATAGATTTTGAAAAGGCCTTTCAGTTTTGATAGGGAAATTTTGTGGATGCTATTGGACCACAATGGAATTCCATCAAAGTTTGCATGCATTATCAAGAACATGTATAATGGTATGAAATGTCAAGTCATCCATGGAGGAGATACAAGTGATGAGTTTGAAGTTCAATCTGGTGCAAGACAAGGTTGCTTGCTTTCCCCTTTCCGCTTTCTCTTGGCCATAGACTGGATCATGAAAGAAACAACAACAGAAAAGAGAAATGGAATACAGTGGGATCTTATGAGCCAACTTGATGATTTGGACTTTGCTGATGATCTTGCACTCTTATCACACACCCATGGACAGATCCAAGAACAAATTTCAATTCTAGAGACAAACACAGCAAAGACAGGACTCCGAATAAACAAAGAGAAAACAAAAGTGATGAGGTTAAATACCAAAAATGTGGACAACATAGAGACTGAAAATAAACAACTAGAAAACATCACATCATTTACATACCTTGGAAGCATAGTAAAACACTCTTGGTGGAACAGATGAAGATGTAAGATCAAGGATTGCAAAAGCCAATGTGGCTTTTGGCATGTTAAGAAAGGTATGGAAATCCAGCAGCTAACAGAGAAAACCAAAATAAGAATATTTAACAGCAATGTCAAATCAATCTTGCTTTATGGAGCAGAAACGTGGAGTCTGACAATAGCAGATGAAAAGAAACTTCAGACCTTTATCAACAAATGTCTGAGGAACATTCTACGCATATGGTGGCCAAACAAAATTACCAATGAACACCTTTGGGAAAGAACAAACCAGATACCAGTCATACAAGAAATAAAGAAAAGGAAATGGAAATGGCTAGGGCATACACTAAGGTAAGGCAGATGTAACATCACTTGCCACCTCAGGGAAAGAGGAAAAGAGGACGACCAAGACAAACCTGGCGTAGAGTGCTGGAGAAAGAAATGGCTGACAGTGGTTACAACTGGAACACATTACAACAACTAGCAATAAAATATATTGAAAGTAACTAGCAAGGAACAGAGTGAGGTTGATAGGAATTGTCTGTGGCCTATGCTCCACAGGGGAGTAACAAAGGCTTAAGTCAAAGTAAGTAAGTCAAGAATGGATAATTTCTCATGATGGAGGACACAATTTCATTATGAAATAATGTCCATGGACAATATTTCATATGATATTTTGTCTGGAGGACATTATTTCATGAAGGATACTATTTTATTTTACAATTACACAGGTAATTGTAAATTCAACTACCATATGATCAGGCCCACGACGGCACCTCTCAGTTATGCTCATTATGGAAGAACCTACTGTAACTGTGAAATGTAAAACAGCATTGTAATTACTGTTCCTTTATTTTAATTCGTGTCTAAGTGTAAAGTGGAATAGCCTCTCATTTTCTGTTACATCAGCATCATTTCTTACTACCGTATATCGGTTTTTTTTCGCGTCTGGATCTTTTCACGATATTCAGTCAAAATCAGCAGGTTAATTTTTCACTGTGTTTTATTTTCGCTGATTGACAAAATCCTCGCTAAAAATAAACCTATGGCAAAAGGATTATCAACTATATATACATTTGTAGATCATTATAACAACAATTTGAAGAATATTTGTTTCTTTTGGTATTATATACACATAAAAACTCAGGTTAATCGGAATTTCAGAACATTTTGTTTTCGGTATATAGATGAACCTTGAGGCCTCGGCTTGTTAAATCAGCGACCCGGATCTTGGGTTCAATAATTGTTCTTTATATTAATTGTAATTAATGGTCAATAATCAAGCCACAGCTGAATTTAATGACTAATTAACACAAATTATGTTTATCCCTCTACCTGTAATTTGTTAAGTGGTAATCTGACATTTATCACACCGCAGTAAACATCTGTCAATTAAATTGCCATGTTATTTTCATATCATTTTCGGGGAATTTTCCGTGGAGTTTTATTTCTGCTGTTTTTTAACGGCCGCGAACATAGCGAAAATTAGCCACACGCGAAAAAAACCCGATATACGGTAATTAAATAACTAACCTGATCCATCAGACTGTATGTTGCGATTATATGGTGCTACATAATGTCTGTTTATATCTAGTATCTCTGGCCTAAAATTTACATTATTCATCACACCAGGCCTTCCAGCATCACTCCCTATCACTGACTTTGGCTGACTGGCACTATACTGGGCAACACTAGCTGAATGTTGCTGTAACGAGGGTAGTAATGTACTCTGACAGTCATAACTATTCCTACTTTGAAAATGCAATGCATTTGGTCCAGAAGAGTCAAAACTTTGTACAGACATCTGTAAAGGTCTGTTTATACCTAAACATGGTACGTGAGACATGCCAGCTTCTACATATGAAGTCATTACACTCTCCGTTTGTAATGTAGGATATAACTGACTCGTTGCTTTGCTATGGATATTGTTTGGTAAACTCTTCCTTTGTCGTCTGTCACTTTGATGGTCAATGTCACTTTGTTGATTTTCTCTTTGGTGACCCGAGTTGCCTAAAATCAAAAACACAAAATTGTGCTGAAATTATCATATTTTGTAAGACTGCACTAGTAACTACATGAATCTTTCTAGAGTGAGTGAGTGATTGTTGTTTAATGCCAACTCAGCAATTTTCCAACTATATCATGGCGAGAACCAGTTTATTTTCAATAAGATGAAGATGAGGTCCACTTTATACTAGACCAACAAGCTTAGTTGGATTTTTATAGTGGTAGCTCCCTGAAACAACAGTCAGCGGATAGACATGTCGCCACACTCTGACACATTATTCTGATTCTGAGCCAACCACAATTCTCCTTAATGCTGCGTTCTTAGCGGAGAAGCAACAAATACAAATTTCATAATATCTGGTTTGACCCGATCGGGGTTTGAACCTAGATTTACCCCACTCAAGGCCTTTCTTTCTAGAATTTTTTTTTTACATACTGACCATTGCAATGATAAAACGTAGTAACATGAATAAAAAATATTATAAAATACACAGAAATGCACAAAAAATATTATAAAATAATCTATCATCCCGACCAAAAAAAACAACTTTTTTAAATACAAGTTTCCTACTAGTAATTATATTGAATGAATGTGTGCTCATTATATTTCATTCTTTGATAACCTTGGAGTAACACACAAAAATATCCCCTATCAGCATATACAATAGATTGATTGATTGATTTTTTGTATTTAATGCCACTTTCAGCAATATTTCAGCTATAGCATGGCGACCAGTTTTAGTGGTGGAAAAAACCAGAGTACCTGGAGAGAACTACCAACCATGGGCAAGCAACTGGTAAACTTTATCACTTGCAGCTGCGAGTCGAATGCACCCTGTTTTGTAATTTACAAAGTTGTATTGGTGATAGGCTTGTACATGAGTTGTTAGGTAATCCAACTACCTAACTCATTGAGCACTTCCCCATCCCCGGTCCATACCTATACTATAGAACTTTTGACTATATAATTATTAGTTTTATACAAACAATCATCTTTACTGTACATGTATTTGTATAATGGTGTGTCATGCTTAGTGTGACAGAGTAATGTCAAATTACATGAGAAAATTTAATCTCTATTATCAAAAATGTCTTTATGTTTATAAATACATGTATATGATGTTGCTTCAAGCTGTTTTCAAACAAATATTCAAAGATCATGTAAAAAAAATCTAAATAAACACATACCCATAGGAATATTTTGAGCACTTCTTGATTTCTGAACACCCAATTTCATCTGTCTCTGTTCCTCATTCATATGACATTTGCCATCAGGACTATCATCACTTGAAAAAGAATGTCTGCTTTCTACAGGTTCTGCTGTCTTTCCTATCAATTCAAAGACATATATTATATTTAAAGGAAAAGGCCAGTCAGTTGAAAAGTTGTTTTAATTCAATTCATTATAACTTTTTATTCATAAATAATTTATCATTTAAAAAAAAGCACCTTTATTAACATTAATATACCCAATTAGAAATATGAATATTTGGAATTTCCTGTCGTAGTGTAAGCAGCCATGACACCTGTTTATGTGACGTCACACAGACTGATCATGCTAGTTGAATAAATAACATGTATCTGACTCTTCCCAACATCGTGCCCGTTTGGTTATGTTTTAATATCAGATCAACTGCAATACAATGTTTATAACTGTATATCGTTCTAATTTTTTTACTTAATATTCCCATCCAATGTTACATTTTCATAAAACAAAGGAGTTTATTTGTATCGGGAGGGGTCTACGTATAATTTCATCTAAGAGAATTTCATGTTTTACATGATTGGCTGTATAGGTTAAATAATTGTCAGTTTTAACTTGTTTTATGCGTACACATGCTTTTCTTCTTTTTTGTCCCCAATGCTGTCATACTTTCCCGTTGGATTTACAACTACCTATGCAATTAGTGCTTATCACCACTGATGTTGTGAGTTCGAATCTCGATCAGGACAAGGTGTACAACATTATGTGATAAAGTTTGTGAGTGACTTGCGTCAAGTCGGTGGTTTTCTCCGGGTCCTCCGGTTTCCTCCACCAATAAAACTGACTGCCACAATATAACTGAAATATTGTTGAAAGTGGCGTTACTCACCATCAAACAAACAAACAAACCCTCTATTATATTACTCCCACTTAGGATCACCCATCCAATTTTCCAGTTAGGGAGGTGATTCTTATGTATATCTATTGCCTAACATTGCCTGAATGACACTTACTTAAGTACATTTCACTAGGAACGGTAATGTCTGGGTGCTTTTTAAAAGATGATATTGAAAGGCGTTCAATAGATTCTACAGCAGCCATTTCTGAAAATAATAAAAGTACTGGTAAATAAAGACAATAACAGCAAGTTAGATGATTCTAATACTGGTATTCACCTATTTATAGCTTGCTTTCAAGGGAGACAATTTTTTCTACACCATTCTAAATGATTGATTGATGCTTAAAACCAACTTTAACAGTATTTCAGCTATATCGTGGCATGAAAAAAATAATTTCCTCAACTACAAGATTCTTAGAAATAAAAACATATTTGTGTATAAAACAATTGGGTTATATGTACAAATAAAAAAATAAAATAAAAGGATAAAACCATATACATTGTGTACATGTATTTATGTTATCTATTTATAGATAAAAAATACTGCAAATGTCAGATTTGATGTAAAGTGTAGTCTCAAAGGATGAAATATATATGAATACAGATTCATATTTCTAAATATTCAATGTTGTCTTTATGCTATTAGTATTGCTTATTGCCATAGTGAATAAAGTTCATGAAACAGACAGTGGCTGTATTAGATGAGTAATGACTAATGACTGCTTAAGTATGCTATTTTCAAAAATATTTCAGTTATATTGTGGAAGTCAGTTTCCTTGTTGGAGGAGATCGGGGTGTCCACAAAAACACTGATGACCCTGTAGAGTACAATCAAAGATATAGAGTGATAGGTCACTCTGATAGACACAGCACTCTTCATATATCTTTTGCTTAATCTATTTACTTACTTGCATTTGGGGCTGGCGTGGTCGCGATCACATGGTAGTTGGATTTACAACTAACTGTGCAATCAGTGCATATCACCACTTAAAGTTGTGAGTTTGAACCCTGTTCATGGCGAGTTGTACTTGATATAACATTATGTGATAAAGTTTGTCAGTGACTTGCGACTGGCATGTGGTTTTCTCTGGGTACTTTGGTCCTCCACTAATAAAACTGACCGCCACGATATAACTGAAATATTGTTGAAAGTGGCGTTAAACACAATAACCCTAACCCTTTATCTGATAACTTCCATGGGAGAATCATTCAGGTACCAATTTGTACTGCTTTCCCTCTGATATTATTTACCCTTACCACAGATTGAAATAGGCCATACAACCTAGTAATGTATTAAAAATGCTATCATAGTAAATCATTTTTAGTATGTGGGACAATTGAAAAAATACAATTCAACGATCATTTTTAGATGGTTTTGACATTAATAAAGTACATGTAAATGCTTAGCTACACACACAAACATATCTTGCTCTTATTTTAAACCTACCATCAGATTCTGAAGGTGATTTGATATAATAAACCTTGATCAGTTCTTCCTCAGTATTCACAATATTCTTATATGGGGCTTCAAACATTTCCATTGTTTCCTGAAACTTGTCGTCTGCTACATGTTTCATGAATATCAACTTGTTAGGTTTTGATATTATCTCTGAAAAATGTAAACATTTAAAAAGTTTTAAAAAAATTAATAAAATCATATAATTCATAGGATTTGATGCGCATGCTATTCTTTTGTGGTTTAAGAGAAAAAGCGTTTTGAAACATTTTTTCCCATAGGGTCCAAAGTTAAACTAAGTCCTGCCGTAGCCGCCATTTTGAATTTCATATCGGAACAAAAAATGTACAGTTTGGCTTTAATCATGTTTGTAGTTTCTGAGAAGAAGGCATTTGAACATTTTCCCATAGGGTCCAATGTTAATCTATGTCCTGCGGTGGTGGCCATCTTGGATTTCCGATCGGCATAAAAAACATAAACTTGGTAGAGGACCTTTCAATGATTATTTCTGGGCAGTTTGGTTTCAATTGTCTAAGTGGTTTCAGAGAAGAATCATTTTGAAACATTTTTCCCATAGGGTCCAATGTTAAATTAAGTCCTGTCGTAGCCGCCATTTTGAATTTCATATCGGAACAAAAATCCTAAAGTTTGTAGAGGCCCATCCAATGAACATTCATGTACAGTTTGGCTTTAATCATATTTGTAGTTTCTGAGAAGAAGGCATTT
>MJUT01050868.1:168425-193030 GCA_002080005.1 Gigantidas platifrons | reverse complement strand
TGAACCCGGACATGACCCCTTATATGGTTAGATGTATCACAAAACAATAAAAATATGAACCCGGACATGACCCCTTACATGGTTAGATGTATCACAAAACAATAAAAAATGATATAACAAATATCTAATTTTAATTAGATTGCATTATCATTAGATTAGGTATTCCAATACAATCTGTGGCTGTCATGATCATGATCATAGGGTAGTTGGATTTACAACTACCTGTGCAATCAGTGCCTAATGATATTATTATATATTTTGAAACTAAATTTTAAAAGATCCTACCTTTACCAAATTAATAATCCAACTACATTATACAACATTTATTGATTTTCTTCACTCAAGGTGTGTTCTAGATACTAGTCCAATTATTGTAAAGGTCTGTTCAATTTGTCATTGGGCAAATAGCAAATTGTGTTGCACTCGTATATTTCATGTTGTTTTTTGGTATTTTTTTCCAAATATTAATGAAGACTGTACGTAGCTTTTGTGTATTTATATTCAACTGTATCTGTATATTGTATATATAAAGGAGAAGATGTTCTAAGTTGAAAAACTTGAATCTGATCCTATTGTCATGTTATTGGACAATAAAATATGCCTGTCACCACTAAAGTTGTGAGTTCTAACCCCAATGGCGAGAAGTACTTAAGGTGGTACCTTACACTTCAGGTAAAATTTGATCTGCTCGTTTAATTTTCTTACTTTTTTGGCAGTGTGTTTGAATATATCCACTGTAATAAATATCAAAATTTTAACAAATTCCAACCAACAGACTCAGAGCTATAAATTCAATAGCCACATAGCAGCTTTTCTCTCTGTGGTTTTGATCACAGAGATGCTTGAAATCTGCATACAAACATCATATGATCAAAATGTTCAACTGATTTTAAAGAGTTATCTCCCTGTAGTATTAGGTACCACCTTAATACAACATTATGTGATAAACTTTATCACTTAGGTTTATAATAGGTATGGAAAATCATTTAGCCATATTTTTTTCTTTTTCAATATTGAGGTTTTTGAAATATGTGCCAGATGCAAGTATCTTTGCAAAATAGGCCACACTCAATCAATTATATGTTTTAAGTTGTGAAGTTACTTTCCAAATTTATATAAATAATTTCTGATGTAGGTCGCTAAAAGGATATATCATTAAAACATGTTTTATAGAGGCCTTACAACAAATGTAAGTTTCAGCAAATTTTTAAGAATATGGTTTATGGTTTTTAACGACACTTTCAACGATATTTCAGTTATATCATGGCGGTCAATTTTATTGGTGGAGGAAACCAGAATACCCGAAGAAAACCACCGACATGTCGCAAATCGCTGACAAATTTTATCACATAATGTTGTATCGAGTACAACATTATGTGAATATAATTCTGGTGACATAATATACCCATAAAAAAGACAGACTTGATTTGAATGGAACATTTCATTCCAAACATTCTTCAAACAAATGTCTACACAAATTTGTGTTTCAGACTGATTTGCACAGTTGACAATGAACATTAATTTTAAATTCATAGCTATTCTTATTGTTATATATGTAGCTAAATTGAAATGTAAAATAGAAAAAAAACCCATCATTTTCAGTCTTTGAAATGAAAATTTTAATTTACTGGTCCAAATCAAATTCTTGAATTTATTTTATACATACACAATGTACATTGTATATCTAAACAAGAGGCTCAATGGGCTGAGCCTGTGTCGCTCACCTTTCATTCTGCTTTGAGAAAACTTAATACAGAATCTTTCAAAGTTCGGTTCAGTTGGCCACACAAGAAGATTTTTAGAAATCGACCAACCAGAAACAAGAATTGCCTGTGGCAGCCATGTTGGTCAATGGATTGGGACGAAATTAGCAATCTTATAGAGGGCCTTCCATAGATGCTTCCTACCAATTTTCGGTTCATTTGACTATGCAGTTTCAGAGGAAAAGATTTTTAGAAATCGGCCAATCTGAAACAAGAATTGCCTGTGGCAGCCATGTTGGTCAACGGATCAAAACGAAATGAGCAAACTCTATAGAGGACCTTCCATAGATGCTTCCTACCAAGTTTCATTTCATTTGGCCAAGCGGTTTCAGAGGAAAATATTTTTTAAGTTTAGAAATCAACCAATCAGAAACAAGAATTGCCTGTGGTATCCATGTTTGTTAATGGATCGAGATGAAATGAGCAATCTCTATAGATGATTTCTACCAATTTCGGTTCATTAATTTGGCAAAGCAGTTTCAGAGAAGATTTTTAGAAATCGACCAATCAGAAACAAGAATTGCCTGTGGTGGCCATGTTTGCTAATGGAGCAGGACGAAATAAGCATTATTTATAGAAGACCTTCCATAGAGGATTGCTTAACCAAGTTTCAGTTCATTTGGAAAGCGGTTTCAGAAGAGAAGCTTTTTTAGAAATCAACCAATCAGAAACAAGAATTGCCTGTGGCGGCCATGTTTGTTGATGGATCGGAACGAAATGCCCAATCTTTATAGAGTACCTTCCATAGATGATTGCTACCAAGTTACGGTTCATTTGGCTAAGCAGTTTCAGAGGAGATCTTTTAGAAATCAACCAATCAGAAACAAGAATTGTCTGTTGTGGCCATGTTTGTTAACAGATCAAAACGAAATAAGCAATCTTTAAAGAAGACCTTCCATAGATGCTTCCTATCAAGTTTCGGTTCATTTTGCCAAGCAGTTTCAGAGGAGAAGATTTTTAAATATCTGCTAATCAGAAACAAGAATCGCCGTGGCGGGCATGTTTGTAAACAGATCGGTATGAAATTAGCAATCTTTACAAAGGACCTTCCATAGATGCTTCCTACCAAGTTGTGGTTCATTTGGCCAAGCTGTATCAGAGGAGAAGATTTAAAAAAAATTGTAAATGGATTGGGACAAAATGTGCAATCTTTAGAGAAGACCTTCCATAGATGCTTCCTACTAAGTTTCAAGAGAAGATTAAAATGTGCAAAGTTAACAGACCACAGACGAAAGACGATGGACGTTGGATGACAGACGCTAAGTGATGGCAAAAGCTCACATTTGGTAAGATGAGCTAATACAAACTGCAAAAATTTAATGGTCTGAACAAAGTTTTACTGGTCTTGGGCCAGTGGACCGACGCTCATTGTCAGGACTGCATTTTACAATTTTTTGGTTGGAAAATCTTTCTTATCCTCAAACTAAAATGATCATACTTGATATCTTAGACACCAGCCTCCCAGAATTCTCCAGTAAATCTACAAAGGTGTCATCCAGTAACAGAACACTACATACTCTTACATCTATCTGCATTGTCTTCACATCTTGCTCTAAAAAAATATGGCACCAAATGTTAATTTCGGTTCATACATTGTACAAGATTCCATTTGATTCTGTGTTCGGTTTAGACAAGTTTCACTGTACATGTATTAAATGTACATGTAGTTACTCTTTTAATTTTCTTTCCATAAGTTTTACCTAATAATTATTTTGTTCTGAAAATTTTATAAAAAACAATTCTTGAGTAAAATGAAATATCCCAAGTCTTAAAGACATAACTTTTTAAGTATAAAAATTTAGAAATCTAAAAATTTTTGTGTTTGATGTTGTGTTTATATATTCATGTAAGAGTCCTCATTCATGTTATTGTGCTTATGTTTACCATTATCAGCTGTTGTTTATCAGTAACTCCCTGCTCACTTTACAATAAATAATGACATTTTAATTTGCATGTCTCCCGATCAGGCTGATCGGATGTTACGTCTTTGAGGCAGACCAGGAAAAACAAATTAACTCCTGTTAATTTAAAAATAAATACATTTTCCATCTAACTCATTCTGATTTTCCATTCTTGGTAATGCATACCCTCCACTGATTAGCAATAATAAATTCAAACAAAATACCAGTTATCTAAGAACAAATCTCAGTGAGATACATGCATTACATTTTTTGTACTTAGTTTTTACACAGTCATGCTTTTTTCTTTTAAAATTCACAGACTTGTTTTACAATGAATTTATTATTGTGTAAGATCTTCCTTGATTTAATGAAAGAATCTATTTGAAAAGGCCAAGTTGTCTTCTGTTGTACCGGTAGTTTTTGCTATACAGAAAATTTCACTCCTAGAGGTCTGTATCACATGAATATTCTATAATTTGTTAAATTTTGATCTCCCATTACTGGACTCTAATAAACACACCAAGACATTCATTGGCATATAATTTAATCTTTGTATCACAATACTTCTCCATGCCAAATACACTGTACTTGGTTTTTTAAATGTTTCTCCAAAAGGTTTTTTTTCTGTACCAACTATAGATCATTTTTTAGGTCTAGTAGTGGTAAGCATTATGTCAATATGAGCATATGATGGCTTGGTTTGGTTTGGTTTATGGTGTTTAATGCCACTTTCAACAATATTTCATTTATATCGTGGTGGTCAGTTTCACTGGTGGAGGAAACCACTGACAAACTTTATCATATAATGTTGGATCGATTACACCTAATCATCAATGCAGTTCTAAATCCAACTACCATACGATCACAACCACGCCGGCCCCAGCTTATGATGGTAAAGGTATATTTTCAAATTACATTTATTTGTAGTACATGTACATATAAAGTTACCACTGCTAGACCTAAAAATTTATCTATGGTCTGAAAAATGCAGAAATGCATTTCTAAAAGAAATATATTTGGATACATACCCTTCAGCTGATTCACAGCAACCTCTATATCGTTTCTTTTACATTGCTCTTGTATTTGAATAACTTTTGTGATAACTGATTCATTACTAGAATAGAACAACTCCATTTTCATACTATAAAAAAAAAATCAACTGTCAATTAAGATTATAATTTTTCTGTGTCTGATAAGAAATAATACTACAGGTAGTTATGTATCCATCTGACTGCAAAAAGCACATGCAAAGGGTCATCTCGATCTTGACTTTTGATAATATAATATTTACAGGGCCCCTGTGATTCGGTTGATAATTTGATTTGTAAAACATAGCAGCTGATCTCATACATAAAGAAATTGTTATTACATTGTACATGATCACTTGTGGGGCTGTGGCTTTAATCCAATGTCCCGATAGTTCAACAGTCTGTAAGTCCAAATGATTGTTGATCAAACAGTCCGATAAAAATTCCTCCTCACAAAGTATTGCTGGAGAAAACATGATAATTGCAATTGTGAATTTACACATCTTACAGTTTTCCTGTGATGCTGTTATCCAATGAACAATTATAAGAATGTTCTGACTTCCCTGGATTTCCTTAATCATATAGCAACAATTTTAATAGCAAGGGACTTCCTTGGGGTCACTGAGTATTTACCGGTAAGAGGCCATATTCAGGAGCAACGAATCCAGAAATTTTTATACGAGGGATCCAAAGGATTTTAATTGAACCAAATTTTCACACAATTTTTTAAACATTTTAAGGGAAGAGAGTGGTTTCAACCAATGAAGCCCTCAATACATTTGAATGCAGATGTGCAAATGTTCATGCCTTCCATGCAACAGCATAAACAGTTGAATAGGGTGCAGGTGTATCTCGTATGACTAATCTTTATAATTAGCACAAGATATATTATTAAGATAAGATAACTTCATAAGATAAGATTTTATTGGTCCAAATTATTATATATCATGGGTAAATGATTACATTTTGAATTAAACATTCGCAGCAAGAATCTCCTAAAATTTGCCAACTTAAATATTAAAACCTCTTGTTTGTTAAAAAAATTGTTATATTATCAGACAAACAGATCTTTGAACTACATGTAGTTCGACCTCATCAGCATCGTTTGTATCTTGTATTTATTTATTTGTTATTTCTGCATTGATGTTCCCCATACTTCACTCCCATAAAATTAGCACTGGTTTTACAGTGTGGTCAAATAATATGTGTAAAAGTGTTTTTATTTTCTGTCTATAGATAAATTATAAAACTCTTTTTAATATAAGCGCCTGTGATTTGACTATGACATTTGCATGGCAAACAATATTCATTAAAAAAAAATCATTCAACATACTCTGTCTCTGATCTTAATGTATTGGTAAAGTTTCTAACAAATTACACTTTCACATTGTTATTGTTCCTTCAATATGGGATTCCTTCCGGGAAATTCCCCGTTCGTCTTTTCACTTTGCTTTCAAAAGAAGGATAACATCTGAGGTTTTCCGAAATGCATATATATATATATATATATACAGTAACGTTTTTACTTATTTTACTTATAATCCTTTGAAATAACCTTTACATTTATGGTTGATAAAAGAGCATCATTTAACCATTTAACAAAATATTCAACACTATATATAAAGAAACACAGTTTCAGTGTTATGTTCGATTCTGAAATTTTTTTTTACTTTTCGGTATTTAGCTACAATGTTATTTCCTTCCGCACTGTTTGAACAGAGTTACGTCCCTTTGCAAATGCCAGCAATACAATTTCCAAGAGATGACAGGAGACCCCAATAAAACCGTTCCACTGCCAAGTGGACCCGCATCCCTTTGTTTTGACAAAGATGTATTTATGAAGGTATGTCTTGTAAAGGAGTTATCTCTGGTCTGAATTTGACTCTTTTATCGTTGCCCTTTGGCTTTACCTCATGAATGATGAATTGGAAATTTTATCAATATATCATATATGTCATTTTATGATGAGAGATACGTTATAAATGACCAGTGAAGTTTCACGAATAGTGAGTGAAACGAATCCGTTTCACTCACTAGGTTCGTGAAACTTCACTGCCCATAACGTATCTCATCATATTGATAAAATTACTGAAGCCAAGAACTTGAAGAAGGAAGTGGAGGTATCAGGACAACTCGTAGATACGATAACGTAACCCTCATTCCGCTTGTGCTCCATTTAGGGTTACGAATCGATCTCATTCAACGTATGGGAGCAAATTAAAAATTTCGTTCCCGCAATATTTCAACTTTCTTTTTGCATATCTGGTCATAACTTGTTATTCCCAACAATTTCTAAGTAATGGTGATATGAAATAAGTGTTACAATACCTGTTTCTATCCCGTTTTTGCGAAACACAACTAGTATCATTCATTCAAGACCTGACCAAATCATCAGATAAAAACATCCAAACTGACCTCATAATAATGGACTTCACTAAGGCTTTCGACAAAGTGTCACATAAACATCTCATGTACAAAATCAGCTATTATGGTATAAACTGCAATGCTTTTCACTGGATAAAAGACTATCTTACAGACAGAACACAAACGGTTATCCTTGAGGGAGAAACATCTAACAAAATACCTGTAACATCTGGTGTCCCTCAAGGAACAGTACTTGGACCTATATTATTTCTCATATTCATCAACGATCTAGCAGAATACATCCAACACAGCACTCTCCGTTTATTTGCAGATGACAGCATCATATACAAACAAATAAAAAACAAAGAAGATGCAATAAAACTCCAACAAGATCTTGATTCTGCAGGTCAATGGGAACAAGACTGGCTCATGCACTTCCACCCAGACAAATGTACAGTGTTAAGTGCAACACAAAAGCGGAAAACAATCTCGCATACATACCAACTGCTTGGGCACACACTAGAGAAAGTTGACTCTGCAAAATATTTAGGCATTACCATTCAGAATAACTTAAAGTGGGACAAACATATCAACACCATGACAGCTAAAGCTAATCAGTCACTAGGATTCATTAAAAGA
Source organism: Gigantidas platifrons (assembly GCA_002080005.1). Taxonomy (NCBI): domain Eukaryota; kingdom Metazoa; phylum Mollusca; class Bivalvia; order Mytilida; family Modiolidae; genus Gigantidas; species Gigantidas platifrons. The sequence continues at coordinate 185,335 of MJUT01050868.1, read as the reverse complement.
AATTTAAAAGTACATTCACCAGCCATCAAAGAACATGCATTCAAAGCTTTAGTCCGACCAAAATTGGAATATTGTAACACCATTTGGGACCCACACACACAACATCAAAAACTTCAAATTGAAAAAATTCAACGGAGAGCGGCCCGCTATGTCAGTAACAGGTACCACAATACAAGTTCTGTAACAGATATGATGTCTGACTTGAATTGGGCCCCACTTGAGGTGCACCGCATAAGGTACAGACTCATATTCTTTTACAAAGTCATACGCCATTTAGTTGCCATACCATATTCAATTCTATTAATTCCAGTTGACACCAGAACCAGACACACAAATCCAAATTCATTCAGGCACATACAGACATCAAAAGACTGCTACAAATACTCATTCTTCCCCAGGTCTATCACACTTTGGAATCAACTGCCTACAACATTTACCACTGCAGACACAGTTGACGGTTTCAAGAGCATGATCCCAGTATCTGCCTTGATTCCAATTTTCACACCATAATCACTCATACTCATAGTAGTTATCAAATGTATATAGTTTTAACCTTTGATTTATTGTATATATGTTAAACTTTATATATAACTAAATTTGATACGGCGTTCGGCCAATAATCTTCAGTAGTGAAGGATGGCTAGAAATGTAAAGAAGAAGAAGACCAGTTTCGTATTTGAAAATTGTTACTTGTCCGCCATAACACCTTACGTAGACTCTCGTGATGGGCAGAGCCTATCCATATATGTATCTCAATGCCAAATATGGAAAACGTTTACTACGAATTTACTATGAATCGATCCAAATAAAGATATCTCCAAAATGAGGCAAGTGCACGTGAAATAGCAACTTGTAAACAAAATGTCAGACAGAAAGAAGATTTCATGCATTCATATTTTTAGATGGATATAAGTCTACCATGGATTGATGCAGCATTTATTTAACACCTCAAGGTTTACCTAAATATATTTATCTTTCTATCCCGTTAATTTTTCCTACCACTTACAACAGAATTAGGACAAAAAACCGCCCGGTGTGAATCACTCCGGGCGCTGCTCCCATACGTTGAATGGGACCGATTTGTAACCCTAAATGGAGCACAAGCGGAATGAGGGTTACGTTATCGTATCTAGACAACTCGGTACTGAACAAATGCGACATTTCAGCACTCGGTACTGAATGAAAGGCAAATCGGTACTTCCAAGGAAATAAATTAAAAAACTTATTTTGTATTTTTTTTACATTTAGAAATTAGACGTTGTTTATACAAATTTTTATGTGTTTTTGTTTGATCATCTTTAATTAAATTGACATCAAAGAGATAATTCATTAATATTTGTAAATAACTTTTGTTTTGATAACTAAGTCCCTTTATCAATAAAATCATAAATAAACTTAACGAGATGATTATTTTCATTTCTGTTTTGATTACATTTATAACTGTTTTAATTAGATAGCTTTAATTACCAAATTTAATTTCTTTAATCATAGATCAATGCTTTAATCTTTTGTTGGACTTCAAAAGACGATAGAAGCTGAATTTTATTTGAGAAATATTTGCCAAGCCGAAGAAAATATACAATTTTCACACGAAAAAAGCAACAACAAAAAAAATAACATTACATAATGAAACATTTAAAACAGACAAGTCAGTCATTAGTTATTATCTTGGTTATAATTATATAATTATTTGAGATGAAAAAAGTTCAGTACATGCACAGTGATGCAGCATATACATGTACACAGTTTTTTTTTTCCATTTGAGGGTACATTTTGTACATGTACCCCAACTCCACCAATTTGGGGGTACATGGAATTTTTTGAGGGTACAGTGTATGGCTCTTTATATTACTGTCCAATAAAACATTGTTTAAAACACTGTACATTTGTATGTTTTCATATGATATGGCCATTCCCCAGGAAATATTAATGCTTGTTTGTTTATATCAGGTACATGTTTCTTTTAAGAAATAAGTCATGTATGCCAGAATGTCCGGGAGCGACTTACTTAATGGTCAAGGACGCCTTTCACAATGCGATATAGTCAGAGAGAGTGAATTGCTTAATAAAACACATAAAACCTTACACTCTTATTGTTACATATTTCAATGAAAATAACATACATTTTTTTTGGTTGCTAGTCATGCACCAGATCAGTCTGTTTGCTAGTAGATTTTTATTTAACTAGCAAAGTTTTGCTTGTGGTGAAAAAAGTTAATTTCTAGCCCTGAAATATGTAATTGAGGGTTACCCTATTTTGAGATTCAAACTGCAAAATGAACGAGTATCCTTGTATAGATTGTGGCAGCAATGTCCATCCCAGACAGGAGGCTTTACAATGTGCAGCACAGATTATGCAACACTGGTAAGAACTCTTTATCTCATACATTACTAAGGAACTTTCTTCAGTTTTAATAGCTACTTAGTGTGCTTTTTTTTAAATTGTAAATTTTCAACGTTTATTTAAAATTATGTGTTTACTCGTATATGCGAGCTGAAGTTATTGGTACCAGCACTACGAAACGTTCTTTTTTGTTGTTCATTGCATTTGAAAATTTCCTGTCACTAACACAAAAGAAATAATGCTTTATTTAAATTCGGCAAACAACTTTCATCCTTTTATGCACGAAAGTTGTATGAATGCGTTCTGAAGCATTTTTTATGGTTGTTACCAAGTAGGATTGATACATTTGTATCATTAAATGACTTGTGTCGCCAAATAACACCTAACTTCCGTAACACTTTTAAATTCAAATATTTATCAAACATTTCAATGGGTCTACTACCTTAATCTATGCCGTCTATGTGTCTAAAATATGATGACCATTTTTAGAGCTATTCACAATCAACTAACAATTGAATTGTATCGCTTTTATAGACATAACCAGAACTGACTACAGAAGAGCAGTTAAAGGAGAGATCATGCTGCATTGGACATGTAAACAATTCATGCATAAAGACAGTGACTATATACCTACGTTCGCAATTTGCATTAATTCCATATTTGCATCATTGTTTTATAATCTTGTAATCATCGTATAAATTATTGACTTAAGTTTAGATTATTTAGAATTTTGACTCTCATTTTAAAATATATCGTATAAATTGTTGACTTTACTTAAGTTTGAATTCTTTTTTTTCTTTAGGCTGCTTACAACCGCAGGGGTGATGTGTATTGTTTTCTCAGACTGGTTATGGCACTACCATTCCTACCTCATCAACACATCAGAGACGCTTTCTTGGATTTGGACAATAAGGCCCCAGACAGTGTCGTTCCAGTAATGGATTACATGTATAACACCTGGATCAGGAACAACGTGTATCCGATACGAAACTGGTCCATATAAATTATGTGCAGCATCCGAACAAACAACGACGTGGAGTGTTGTTATAACAGCTTGAACTCCAGTCAGCAGCAGGGGTCCAGTACCATTTTATATACTAGTAACGGAGCTGTTCAAGGAAGCGAGTGACCTGCCAATGACCCTAAGGTTGGTAACGGAGGGCATACTGTGCCATTACCAGAGAAAGAAGACAAGGCAAACTCAAGGTAGACTATTTAATTTATGGAAGAGGTATTGTGACCGTAAGATCTCTGCCAGCCATTTTCTTTCCAGTTGTGGAGCCATTTACGGACCACAAGCAGAGTAAACATTATGAACTTCAACGACTAGTGCTTTTAGTTATTTATAAGTTATGTATGTATGTGCTCAGTTATTTATAAGTTATGTATGTATGTTATAAGTTATGTATGTGTGTGCTCAGTTATTTATAAGTTATGTATGTATGTGCTCAGTTATTTATAAGTTATGTATGTATGTGCTCAGTTATTTATAAGTTATGTATGTATGTTATAAGTTATGTATGTGTGTGGTCAGTTATTTATAAGTTATGTATGTATGTGCTCAGTTATTTATAAGTTATGTGTGTATGTGCTCAGTTATTTATAAGTTTTGTATGTATGTGCTCAGTTATTTGTAATTTATGTATGTGTGTGCTCAGTCTTTTGAATTGAAATGTTGCTATATTTTTATTTATTGAATATGATGCAAACAAAATAAAGACAATAAAATGCCATTTATGCCATGTATGTACTCAGTTATTTATAAGTTATGTATGTATGTTATTTATTGAATGTGATGCAAACGAAATAAAGACAATGAATTATAATGTACCTGTTATTTTTAATTCCCAGGCCTAACTTTTCATTCTTACACAGTACATTCTTTCTATGGTCTTAATATTGAATGAATATTATTTAACGTCAACTCAGCAATTTTTCAGCTATATCATGGCGAGAACATGTTAATGACATGATATGACACATTTTTCTGACTCCTAGGACTGATTGAATAATAATAACTGGGTTAACTTCCCTATGAAGTTAATTAGATTAGCATCTATGACAATAAACAATAATTGTGTTACGTTAATTAGGTTTAAAAAATTCCATTTGGTTAATATGGAACACATATTAGTGAATACACAAAAGTAAAACATGTAACAATAAATACCATTTTAACACAAACAGAAATAAAAATCAATTTATCATGAGAAACTCACGAGACACTGGTATCTGAAGCAAAGGTCAAAATAATGATAATAAAAATCAATACAAAAACAACGATCTCCTGGATCAATCTACACTGGAACTATCAAAAACACATATCCATCCACTTTTGGGTCATATATTAAAGAACTACTAGTACAAAAATATTGACAATTAATAAGTACCAAACAATTGTAGTCAGTACCGAATTGTCTCATCCAAGTCCCGAACTGTCCAGTACAGAGTACCGAGATGTCCAAGTCAGTACCGAAATGTCAAGGTACCGAGTTGTCCAGGTGCCGAGATGTCATCTAGGATTCGAAGTGGAAGGGCAAGCAACCGGTTGCTGTTTTCAAAATCATACATGTGCCCCTGTGACTGTGTCCCTCTTCATAATTTCAATTATGCCTTGTACAGTTAAGCAATAATTAAGAACAGGTGCCACATGAGAAGCGACCGATAGTTTAATCCGAGATTCCTCTGCCTCGCGACGGCTTTTTGTTGGATTTGCTGGAGCCGTGGGATGTCAGAGCCCTCTCCATAAAGAAAACAGCGGATTTGCCGCTCCAACTCCGGGTCGGCACATTTCCACATTTTGTGGCTATCAGATTTTATTTTCTATCCGAAACCCTTGTATAAATCGCTTCACCATTCATTTTTCTATTCATTCATAACATTCTATTCAAGAAGACCTCAAATCACTAGAAATTTGGGCTGACAAATGGGGCATGAAATTCAACACAAAGAAATGTTACATAACGAGCATGAGACAGAAATCGAGCTACTTCTACCAACTAGATCAGCACATCGCATCAGAAGATTATTTGAAAGAAACAAGGAACAAAAGAAAGAGGAAAGCGAAACAATACGAAGGATTTGAAACATCAAATATAATAGATCGAAAAACAGTAAACAACTCTAGAGCCTTCGAACTCGCCCAATGTAAGACAAACATCAAATATAATATCGACAAACAGTGAACAACTCTAGAGCCTTCAAACTCACCCAATATAAGACAAACATCAGGAAAAATTCATTCTTTTCAAAGACTATCTATATATATAGTCGATTGGAACCACCTTGAGGAGAGCGTAGTGTGCGCAAAGACAGTAGAGGGCTTTATTAGTGCCCTCCAACAGTTGGACTAATCCAACCGCTCTCCTTCCAGTGCATTTATAACCGAGATCGGTTCCTGCACTGTAAAGATACAGATACAGATAACCATCTTACCCTCAGAAGTGGTGTTACACTCGAGTACAGCATGATTTTCACATAGACCCATATCACTTTCATTTTCAAACATTTGTCACATGACTTCGAGAAAACTACGATTACCGCAATGTATCAGGGGAGAAGATTTGCATATATGATCTTACCTTGTCCAATATGAGAGGAGGAGAACGTAACAAATGCTCTCTCCGAAGCCCATGGGTAACACTGCCATTGAATCTTTTCTTTCCAACACATTTTGTATTATTTCCTTCTGCTCTGATTTGAGCTGTAGATGGAACTGTTTGTCCTGCAGAATATGCTTTATATCATCTTCCATGTGATTTGTATGTTGTTTACATATGCAAATAATTTGGCGCACTGCATTAAGAAGCTCCCATCATGCAATGCATTGCTGTCATCATTCAGTTAGTATCGCGAGATCACGTTTGTAGGTTCGAAAATGAAAGTGATATGGCGAAATAATAGGGTCTATGTGAAAATCGTGCTGTACTCGAGTGTAAATACCACTTTCTGAGGGTAAAATGGTTATGAATGAATAGAAAAATGATTGGTGAAGTGATTTATATAAGGGTTTCGGATAGAAAATAAAATCCGATAGCCACGAAACGTGGAAATGTGCCGACCCGGAATTGGAGCGGCAAATCTGCTATTTTGCTTGTGGAGAGTACTCTGACGTCCCACGGCTCCAGCAAGTCGAACAAAAAGCCGTCGGACGGCAGAGGAATCTCGGACTACCAATAGATAGGCTAGTCGTTCTGTCATGCGACTTTTCCCATGAGTTATGACATGCAGCAGGTACAAAATACAATTGCAAATTTAATGTACAAAAATGTATGGACACTGAAAGCAACATGTAAATTTTTTTTTATATCCACAGGAATATCTTTAATTTTAAAAATTAAATACCTCAGTCACTGTAATTTTACTATCTACTTTAGTAGTTATCTTTACTATATATTATATTGTCTAGTCACACATAATTGTGGATGCATAAGTTTGTGGACTTCTGGGAAAAGTAAATATCCCGTACGCTCTTTGTTGTCTGACGTCATCACTTGCATTTTTTTAACAACTTGAGTATTTTTCTCGTACGCTAACCTGTAATATAAATCTGGTCGTGTCTAGCAAAGTAAAATTTATTCTTTAATTATATGTATTACAAAAGGGCGTATTTTTCTTAATTCCTGGAATTTACATCGGCCTGAATATATTTAACCCCAAGCTACAATCCCAAACCCAAGTGTCGTCTAGCTTCTCATGATACTTTCTTGGGTATTACTGGTCAAAATAAAAAAGAACAAACTATATCCACAAAATTATGTGACATACTTCACATTTTCTACTGATTTGTGTGCACAAAAACAAAGGTCACAACTAGTGAATGACAAAGCTTTTATAATTAAAACAACTTTATTATTTTAATGAAGTTTAATAGAAACAATGTATGCATTGAAACAAATTTCCAGATTTCTAGTTTTACCACATTCAGGTTGAATAATCTTATGGCCACGAACATATGTGACAGTGACACTACCAACACTAGAAGATATTATAAAGGTTTAGAGTTATTATGGAATATGGTGTTTAACACCACTTGCAACACTATTTCAGTTACATCATGGTGGTCAGTTTTACTGAGTAACTCGAGTAATCAGAGAAAACCACAGACCAAGTCTGACTGACAAACTTTATCACATAATGTTGTATAGAGTGCATCTCACCATGAGCGGTATTTGAACTCACAACCATGTGGTGATAGGCATAGAGTTTTCATTTTTATTATTTGAATCCCCAATACATCTTTTTTTGCCTCACATGATGTGATATATATGTATACCAGGTACACTATGTAGTTGTGGAGACTATTTATACAAGTGTACTGAAATTTCTTTCTATACCATACTTTCAGGAAGGATTTGATGTTGACCAATTTGTGATGGAATGTAGACGCAGGGTTCCATTAGAGACACTTAGAGATGACCTTAACACTTATCTTAAGATTCTACGTAGTGCCATGATAGAGCTTATTAATAAAGACTATGCAGACTTTGTCAACTTGTCTACAAATTTGGTAAAATTTTAATTAAATGAAGTTTAAAATAATGTAAATAGTATTTTAACGAACATTTATATGAAGAAAATATTTTATTTATTTGGTTAAATTTTCTGATCAAAGTTTTGTCATTGTACGTTCTGTTTCATTGTTTTACTATATAGATATTGTTCTTTAGAAATTCAGTTACAAAAGGGAAGCAGTTGATTTTGGACTCAATCATATGAGTTATCTTTTCATGATCAGTCTGTGCCAAAGACCAATAGCCCTAAATCCATGTCTAGTAAAAATTGGTTTGAGCTAGTAGCTAGTAAAAATTGGTTTGAGCTAGTAGCTAGTAAAAATTGCATAAAATTTGCTTAATCAAATTGAAAAAAATTCTTCTAAAATGCTGTTCTGAAGGCTAGTTTGTCAAAATGTTTTTGGTACAGACTGCATGATTGACATATTTATGAGTTGAAACCAGATCTAATTATAAATTAACAAATAAATTCCAACAAAATTAATTTGCATGATAATTTAAGCTTTTGACTATTTTAGGTCGGAATGGACAAAGCTATTTCTAATCTGACAGTACCTCTAGGAGAAATGAAAGATCAAGTGATGGTTTGTATATTTATACTAGATAATGGATTTCACAAAGAATATACCGCATCAAAGGCAAAGTTTTAGATATGAGGTGTGATGAGAAGTCTATTTCGAGCTAAACATATATAAATGATAGTACGTTTATCAAGGATTTGTCAAAGTGGCTTCAGTGATGTCAATATATATGTAATTTCATGTTAGAAATGAATGATATGTTTGTATCACGCTTGACACTTGATAATAGATAATTGTTGTGTGTAAAGATCAAAGGGAAATTTTACAAATCATCCATAATTTGTGTTTTCTATGTCTTGTTGTTTTTTTTTCACATTTCATTACCGATTAAATATGAAGGTATCATATGTACCGATAATTAAACAGTATATTAAATGAAAGACGAAGGCTATGTTATTTAAAACCAATGTATTAATTAATCACCGATAATTAAACAGTATATTAAATGAAAGACGAAGGCTATGTTATTTAAAACCAAGGTATTAATTAATCAGTTCCAATATTATTGGTAGAGTAGATATTACATTTTATCTGCAAATTAGACATTTTCTGTTTGATGTGTGTCGCTGATAAAGTATGTATCACCGAACTGACCTTGATCCACAAAAATATTAGGTCAGTTCATAACTCCATGCACAATAACTGACTCTGATATTGAAAATTATTGGCCAGTGTGACGTCAAACTCATTTTGACGCCACCGATAAAAACAATAGCGCCAGTTTTAAAGATCTCGACATACATTATCACAGCTCATCCTATCGGACTTGCTGCAATACTAGGGATAATGTCTGTCTTGACCTTCAAAACTGCTGTTACTCTATATTTCTTGTGCATGTACTGAAATTCAATGGTAAGAAACTTCAGAGAAAAAAAAGCATTTTACAGAATTTTAAATAGTGGACATAAAAGAAGTTTATTGTTATGTCTATCAATACATCAAATCAATCACAAGCATCGATAGTTAAACACATAATATTTTAAGCATGACATCAATTTTCTTATCGCATGTTTCATCAAAATTATCTTCCTCAAGTCATTATGAATCATTGAAAAAAGGTTTTTAGGGGCAATTCTGTCAGATTTTGAGTATGAAATTTATTTACAAGTGTACTGTGAACTCATTATTTTTCATATTATATCAATTTTTCATGGATTTTATGAATAATATCAAACCACGAAATTAAGAATGCAACAAACTTTGTCAGCATATACATATTAATTATTAGTATTTTTTTTTGCAAGACAAGGATTATCAGGTCCATATCAGATGAGCTCGAAGAGCAAATCTGATATGGACCTGATAATCCTTGTCAAGCGAACAAAAATACTAGTAATTATTTTATCAGTAATTTCACAATTTTAACAAAGCTTTGTGATTTTTTTGTTGTATTTTGACCTTTTTTTTAATACTAATAAATTTTTATCTGTAATTTCACAATTTTAACACAGCTTTGTGATTTTTTTGTTGTGTTTTGACCTTTTTATTTAATGAAAGGTTTAGTTAGACCGCCCATGACAAATGACCAACAGCTGATAATTTCTAGTATCTCAAGTCGGTTGTCAACTGAACGTTGTTACTAAATTTATCGGGTAGTAAAGATCAAAGGAAACTGTAACAAATTACCGATAAATATATATATATCTCATGTGCGAATCCCACTCAGGCAATGTGTTCTCAATACAGCATTATGTGATAAAGTTTGTCAGTGACTTGCGGCAGGTTGGTGCTTTTCGCTAGGTACTCTGGTTTACGCTGCCAATAAAACTGACTGCCATGGATGATATAGCTTAAATATTATTGAAAGTGGCATTAAACACCATAAACCTAACCCTTTATATATGCCATAACTCATCAAACGATGAAAATTGGTACAAATTTAAATGAATTCACATCATTTTGCACATACAGTCAGAATTTATAGCAATAGATATCAAGAAAAATGCCTTAAATTATTTTAATACATTTTAGACTGTCAAAGTAGCCATGGAAGAAGCAGTAAAAGCAGTGGTAGAAAAGTTAAAACAAAGGGAGCTAATCAGGGAGAAAAAGGTAAAACTAATCATTGTTTAGTTTAGATTAGAAATTATTGAAAATTATTATTTTATTACGATAAACATTTACTAGTAGTAAATTACTGAAGACATTATGTATTTGTTATCATAAGTATATGGTTGTCTATAATGACCAATAACTTTCTACCAATGTGGTAGAGGTTCATGAACAGATCAACATGAAATATTCATTACATAATACCTAAGGGATCGACCATTTATCTTTTAAAGGAGGCTGGGTTTTTTTCTCCTGTGCCAAAAATTTTGAACATGAAAAATCAGTAATTTTCCTCCAAATTTTACCAAAATTTCTTCTAGAAAACTGGAGGATCAGAATAGTTGATTTCAGTTATGTCTATAAAATTTGACAACAGAAAACAAAATCTTCTTCTGAAAGTGCTGATCCAAGATGTCTTCCATTACTAAAAAGGTATTTTCTTGAAATGGCAAAAATTTTCAATGTACATTAACTTTATGCACATTTAATTTGTATAGGAATATTAATAGTTATGATTCACCATGTTATAGCTGAAGAAAGTCTTCATGTGGCAACAATCACCCACTCACTCTATTAGATGAGATGTCATTACAAAATTCCTATTTATGTATGAAGTATTAGACTGACAGATCACCAATGTTTACTTTTAACAGGCCTGTCTACAACGCTTGATGAACATAATAAGTTCTGTGGAGAAAATTGAAAAACTTCTTGGGATATCTGATAACCAACAGTCAACACCTGGGTAAATTACTATTAATTCTAATATAACGTTCTTCTTTCATTTTGTAAAGAAACCAGTGATTTATTTAGATGGTAAAATCTCATTAGCACATGCTCATGCAAGCACAATAGTATTGTTACGGTTGAATCGAAATAAATCTTGAATCTTACTTTTATTTATTATTAGAAAACAAAATCTAGTTATTTTACTGATGATAAAAGTGCATACAATGGGAACTTGTTAAACCAATTATAAATAATCAGCAAGATTTTTTTAAAGGAATTTTTATTAAATAAAAAAAACCTTGTTTTGTATATTACAGAACTTTGACTGGACAGTTGATAGAGAGAGTAGCCAATGAATTTAACAAGCTTCAATTTAATGTCACCAAAAGTAAAGGGCATGCATTAGTTGACAAGATCAGACCAGTAAGTATTTACAACTCAAACCATAATAAGAGGTGTATATTTATGTATGTGTAGATGTTTACTCCGATTGATGGGATATTTTTTGACAAGTGTGTTTGCAAGTTGAGGTTGTAGAGTTTTTCGGATAGGGTGTTTTCATCACTAAATTATGGATAGATGAAAATTGACTTTAGCAGAGAGGTGGCAAGCTGTTGACAGCTGCCAAATTGTCTGAAAAGAGCAGAAGCAAACGTAGTTCTAATCATTTTCAATGGTGTCCCTTATAATATCAGCCCTTATACTGTTACCATTTCTTACCATTGGTCGATATGAATCAGATACCAGAACATTTGTCAGTGACCGAATATAGCAAATATTTATGCATTCATTGCAATATAGCTAGTTCAGAATTAAAAACAATATTTACTAGGTATTCAGCATTAAACATCATATCTTTACAGAAAAAAATATGAAAATTTATAGATTGAAGCAATTTTGATATCAAACGTGTCAAAGTTTTACCATATAAGGCCACCCCTTCTACAATGAAAATGTGACCTTTTATGTAGAGATTTCTTGAGGGGGAAGTTTAAAATGTGACCTTTTATGTAGAGATTTCTTGAGGGGGAAGTTTGAAATGTGACCTTTTATGTAGAGATTTCTTGAGGGGGAAGTTTAAAATGTGACCTTTTATGTAGAGATTTCTTGAGGGGGAAGTTTAAAATGTGACCTTTTATGTAGAGATTTCTTGAGGGGGAAGTTTAAAATGTGACCTTTTATGTAGAGATTTCTTGAGGGGGAAGTTTAGTAGTATTTTACTGTCTCAGTGCATCTGAAATCTGGTACGATAAGAAGTGTGGCCTTTGGTGAGAGAGGCCCTATAAGAGGGGAACCAGGGTGCTTCTTTTCTATTTAATACTAATTATAACATTGCAGAAAATGATATCCATTATCTCCCTTTATTAATTCCCTTTATTACCTCCCTTTTTATTCCTTTTATAAATTTACCTTATTTGATGAGGCAAGATAAGTTATTAATGTGTCCTATTGTTAAAAAAAAGAGAATTTAATCAATTTTGTGTCCATTATATGTGAATTATTAAATACAGTCATATTAACTGATCATTAACATCTACTCTGGATCTCTAAAGGTAAGCCTATTGAAAAGGGTCTTACCATTCAATTGCCAAAATGAAAGACGTTTTGGAGCCTATTGATTCCTTCACTTCTAAAACACACGACAACAATAAAACATTTCATAGATCTTTGAATCTTTGGTAGACTGGTATGAGATTCACCTGAGAGAGAACTGCTATCATAGAAACAAGTTTGCTATCATTTGTCTGGGAGGACATTTTTTTGAGGGTCTAGAAGAGACTATAATAGATAGTTTATTTTTTACTTACAGAGAATTACCAGTATAACAACAACTCTACAATACAGTCTGGAGGGACATTTTGTTGAGGGTCTAGAAGACTATAATAGATAGTTTATTTTTTACTTACAGAGAATTACCAGTATAACAACAACTCTACAATACAGTCTGGAGGGACATTTTGTTGAGGGTCTAGAAGATGGAAATGTAGAAATACTTCAGCAATGTCTAAGGACATATGCGCTTATTGACAAAATTAAAGATGCTGAAAATCTCTTCAGAATAAATGTTGTCCGACCTTATATGGAAAAGGTATTTTTATTTTATTAGGAAGTAATATAAAACATCACTGAATGTAGGGGGCCGTAGTGGCCGTGATCATATGGTAGTTATATTTACAAATACCTGTGTAATCAGGGCCTATCACCACAAAAGTTGTGAATTCCAACCCCTTTCATGGCAAGATTTACTGGATACATCATTATGTGATAAAGTTTGTCAGTGACTTGAGGCAGGTCTGTGGTGGTTTTCTCCACCAATAAAACTGACCGTCACGATATAAATGAAATATTGTTGAAAGTGGCATTAAACACTAAATCCTATTAAATCAAACCATCATTGAATGTACAGACCTAACTTTTACAGTGACTGTAAGATTAATTACAACTACTGTTCCTTAAATTTTCATTTTTACCTTCTCAGGGTTTTAGATATATTTTTTTTTATTTTATATCACCATTTTGATCCAAATTCTTTTTTTTTAAATGAAATTCAAATATAATGTTATTTACCTCTAGTTCCAAGGTAACAACGTTTGTAGATCCACAGTCAACATCACAATACAGAAGACTTCAATAATTTTAAAAATACACATTTTACTTTCATCAAAGATCATCATAAAATTACAACTGTGGGTGCTTTTCCCTAGGTACTTCAGCTTCCTTCCTCAATTAAAATAGTCCCCATGAAACAACTGACATATTGTAGAAAGTTTCCTTTAACATCCACTAAATTGCATCGGTGGTGTAGTGGTTAGAATGCTTGTCTGAGAGCGGTTGATCGTGGGTTGAGGCCCAGACTGGTCAAACCAAAGTCTATGAAATTGGTGTTTGTTGCTTCTCTGCTAAGTACGCAGCATTAAGGAACAAGGACAAAGACTGGCTGACTCAAGTGTCCAAGCAATATTTCTACCTGTGGACTGTTGTTTCAGTGAACCAAGGATTGTAAAAATCCAACGAAACAATTTACATGTTGGTCAAGTACAGCGTTGACATTAATCGTCATCTCATGGATGTATCATTTATTCTCGCAATAATATGGCTGAAAAATTGTTCACTTGGCGTTAAACAACAATCATTCTCTCATTCACCCTTAGGTTTACCAGTTGCTTGCCCATGGTCGGTGGTTCTCTCTGGGTACTCCGGCTTCCTCCACCACTAAAATTGGTCGCCATGATATAGCTGAAATATTGTTGAAAGTGGCATTAAGCACCAAAAATCAAATCAAACCAATCAAATCATTCACCCTTAGAATCCATAATTTAGCACAATTATTGAAGTTTAAGTATGTACTAGATCAATAATAAATTAAAAAAAAAACCCCAAACCATCCTATTTATAGGTCATCACAGAACAGTTTCTGAAATCTAATAACTTGCAATCGATGTACACCAAAATTCTAGAGTTTGTGCCACTTCATTGTAAGATTCTCAGAGATGTCACTACTGGGTAAGTATTATTATTTTAGTCATGTTATTTTTGCATCTTTTTATGCACCCCACCACTAAGTGGCTTTAAGTTTTATCCTTGTCCGTCCGTACATCCTGCATTTGATTTCTGCTGAATGACTTAAGATGCCATTAAGCAAATTATTTGAAATTTATACACAAGATCATAAAAGGAAGGCCAAGTTTGATTTTTGGACTTCACCACTTTCACCGTACTGGAGTTATTTCTCTGTTTACTTTAGTTGAAAATGGGGACATCCTTGCCCTATTAACACATTCTTCTATTTTCTAGGTTTTCCTCTTTTATGTAGTACAATTTTCATGCAATGAATATTAAAATGCTTAATATGGATTTGATTTACAAAGTTAGATAAATGTTCAATTTTATTCCTGGTGATATTAGGAGGTTCATAACTAAACATGAGAGAAAACCGAAAGTGCAATCCAGAGACACAGGCTACATCAGGCACAAGACATGGAACAAAGACAAGCAATACAAAAAACACAAAACTAAAAGTACAACACAGATAACTAGAACAATAAGTAACATGGACCCCACAAAAAAGAAGGTGAACCCAAATACCTACAAAGAATAAGCAGTTCCTTCTTCTTATATAACACCTGCCATTTTACTCATACTTTCAAGGGGGCCCGGGTGGCTCAATGAGTTAGGTCGCTGGATCTAACAACTCATACAAGCCTATCACCAATACGGCGTGGGTTCGCGCCCGGCTTTGTAAATTACAAAAAAGGGTGCACTCGACTCGCAGCCGCAAGTGATATTTACCAGTTGCTTGCCCATGGTCGGTGGTTCTCTCCGGGTACTCCGGCTTCCTCCACCACTAAAAGTGGTCGCCATGATATAGCTGAAATATTGTTGAAAGTGGTATTAGACACCAAAAATCAATCAATCAATCAATCAATCATACATTCAAGTTGTGTTGGACACCACTATGCATGAATAAATACAAAGATAAGACATAATCCGCATACAAAGTACTCGATGTAATGATGAAGCAAACATCTTTTTATGCGGAAATTGTAGCTGGAAAAAAAGGCATTCTGGTTTAATGAGAATGTATAATCGCTTATTATGAATAATGTCATTCCTGTAAGATATTGTTTTTCTGTTTTACTTACAAACTTTCATATGGACCAGAAATGACAGGTAATGTTTCCTTGTACGAGCTTGTATCATGTATATAAAGCAATCATATATTTATGTATAGAAATACAAAATGTATGGACATTGATATTAAATTAGCATATATATGGGTTAAAATTTTATAGATTTTTCAATTAAATCAGGATACAGTAGTCCCTGTCTTATAAGATCCCTCTCAACAAAGGCCACTCCTCTTATTAGGCCAGATTTCAGAAGTACTAAAATAATACTAGTAAATTGTCCCCCTCAATAGATGCCACCCCTCTTATTAGGCCACTTGTTTACTGCAGAAGGGATGGACTTATAAGATAGCAGGCCTTCAAGCGGCCATATATTTCCTATATTTCCTATAAAATCCCTATCTTTTTGAAAATGCCCTATAATCCCTATATTTTGGCATAAAATGGCCCTTTTCCCTATATTAGCCCTATAAATTAGAATTAATTGGTCGAAAATTATAATGTTGTATTTTTTTGCATTCCCCCTCCTTTGAAAACCTTCAAGAGTATCGTAAATACATGTACCTGTAGATATGATAAAATCCAGTTCTTGAATATTTCTAAGAAACTTGTCTTCTTTTTATCATTTCATATACACAACAATTAAATAGGTACCCTTATTTTGTTATTACCCTTATTTCATATAGTATTTTAAATAGAAAAGGGGTGAAGTAGAGAGAAATATCCCTATGATTTCCCTATAAATTATTAAATTTGCCCTATTATACCCTATTTATCAAGAAATTCGGCCCTATAAAAAGCCCTATTTTTTTTTACCAAAAACCACTTGAAGGCCTGAGATAGGGACTATTGTACATGGTTTAAAAACTTTCCTTTAATACTATAGATTAACAAAGCTTGTCCAGTCATCAGTGACTATGATAAACATTATATCTGTATGGAAATATTATTTGTATGAAATTTTTGAACTTTCTATATTGACTTTCTTAAACAATGTTTCTTTAGGCCATGCAAAGTTAATTACTTGGTTCTCAGGCCCTTTTTTGTCAAAATTGATGAGGGA
>MJUT01050868.1:116323-138905 GCA_002080005.1 Gigantidas platifrons | reverse complement strand
GAGTCGAGTGCACCCTTTTTTGTAATTTACAAAGCCGGGCGAGAACCCACGCCGTATTGGTGATAGGCTTGTATGAGTTGTTGGATCCAGCGACCTAACTCATTGAGCCACCCGGGGCCCCAGAAAAAAAAAAAAAAGGACAAACAACGACCCATAAAACACTACATATCAGGGATATACACTAACTTTTGAACCATGGTCGCCATCTGGTCTTCTAACTTTCATTTTCAAGGAGCCCAACAAATAATTTAGGCGCCCAGCTTTTTTTTCAGGTAGATTACAGATATGGTAAATCAGATATTTTAACAATATCTCCATTTTGACTTGTTTTTTTATTTATTTTGTTGAATAATCCCTTTAACTTGTTCCTTCGGTATTCTGTTGCGGATATATGTTATATGTGTTTTAAAGTTAATCACCAATTTTAATCTTATACTGTATACTGTATTTATGAATATGATTAAAACAAAATCTGAAAGAATTAGAAATATGACTTTCATTCTTTTAATTTTCAGTTGTTGTTTGCTTAGCCATAAGCTCTGAAATAGTTGAAATATATTGCCAACAAACAATTATGCATTGTCATTTGGCCATGTAAAATTGATTGTTGGTTTCCCCTACCATAGGAAAATTTTAAGGACAGGCTTGCATGCAGGGTTTTTTTCTTCAAGAGATTTTGAACCACAAATTCAAAATGAACAAACATGTGTCTTATGGGATGTAGAATATGCTTACCACCAATGGTACACCTGGTCTCACTTTTGGTCCTACAATGGTATAAAGGAGTGTGTTGTGTTAAAATTTTTGTTTTTTTCTTGTTTCTGTCAAATCAGTGTTTTGGTATCTTTCCCGTGAAGGTCACGAAGGTCACAAAATAAATCATAAAGGCTTTTGCTAAGCCAATAAAATTGCAGCACTCATATTTCGTTGATAAATGCGTATATTTCTGTAAATAGTCAGAACGGTTCCACTGGGCGCATCACCGGTGGCCATTTTATCCATAATGTACGTCACGTACAGGTTTTAAATCATGATCGATATCCTAAGCGCTTTGGCTATCTTAGAGTTAGAATAGAGGGCCGATGTGTTCATTTTATTTTATTTTATTGTATTTATTAGTAATAGTAATAAAAGATAACGACCCGGCGGCAAAAAATTGACTTGGGGAAACCGACAATCATTTCTCAGGGACAATTCTACTGACACCGCTGATTTCGATATACCATTACCCAAATATTTAAAATAAAAATCGGAAACCAGTCGCAATTTTGGTACGTCTAAAAACCGGTGCGGGAATTAATAATTCTTGACATCGCTCCGAAAATTTACAGTCGTCACCTGGGCGAGATGTAATCGAGTTTTCACTCTCCCAATACAATTTTAAGTCGCCTTAGGCGACTGTTAGTGTAGATCCCTGCATATAAAACTAAAGATCGAGTAACATAAACCCCACTAAAAACCGGTTGTGAACTCGGGTGCACCGGAAGGGTAAGCAGTTCCTGCTCCACCAGTGGCACCCGTCATGTTACTCTAGTTACAAACCCAGTGATAAGTCAAATAAGTTCTTCTCTATGTGATTTGTTTAGTATAATCAAACTCATATTTTTAAATAGATTTTTTTTTAATTATAACACAAAATATAGATGGACATGTATTAACAATGACAAGAAAACAATTTTTATAACTTTTAACTTCATAATGAACAATAAATAAATAAGTAAAGTTAAAATGTAATATATATTAATATATAATTCTATAAAAGAAAATAAAACAATTCGGTTGTTTCGAATCATGTCAATTCCGACCACGTTCCGTCTTTTTCGTGTCTTGACGTCTGAACAAATAGGCAGGCGACTTCCGGTGTTTACGCTATTACTGTGACAACGTCAGCATATCATAGTCGTAGATGCGGTAGATTATAAGTAAGTGTAATATGGAGACGCCAAGGAAACCGCTGAATAAATACTGGTGTTCGGTACCCCACTATCTGTCTTATATAAGAAATATATACATAAAGGCAGATCGTTTTCCTTTCATGATGCTGACAGCCGCAAATAAAGAAAGAAAACAAATTTAATTTTAAAGAATTATTTGTCTCTGCATTGAAGTCTTTGATACAAATAAAATAATTTAATTGATATATGTCTTTTACAGAAAATGTTAAGATATTTTTAACTTGAGAATCGAACGTTAAAACGGCACATATCGATTGGAGTTTTTGTTGTGTACAGTGACACCGGAAACTCAGGGCCTTTAGTTCCAACGAAATCACGTGATCTGGCAGACGAAAATAACAAAATTTTGACGGAATGGAAATGATTTGAAACAACCGAATTTGTTTTTCTTGTCAACATATTTATTGTTGTATAAAATGAATCAGTCATGTAAACAAAAGACTCTCTTCCTCTAAATAGAAAAAAATTGGAAGCTCACACCTGAATACTGATTAACAAAGGATTAATTTTAACAAAGAAAAAGATCATTTAGATCATGAATATGAATTCTGCATTATTTTATGCACTCAGTTTTTGAGAAATGATTTTAATGGAGGGGTTAAAATTTAAAAAATGCTTCCCTGCCCCAATCATGAGTATCAAAATCCCATATACCAGTATTAACTATATATACAATATTATCTTGAGTGCATTTAACAGGTAAATAAAAGTAGCAGATAAACAAAAACTTTATTTTTATTCTGTTAATAGCATAATAAGACTTTCTTCTGGTACCCCACTTTCATATGTTTTATCTGTTCAGCTTTGGTAAACTAGTTGTAAATCAGTTCATTTCCCGTTGACAGAAATATATCAAATATAGCTAAAATGCATGCTAAACATTACACCACCGATGCTATGTTTCCTTACAGTTACATTTGTAAAAAGTAGCATTTCATTCCATTTTTTAATCAAGTATTGTAAAGTTTTATCAGATCCTCAGTGAGATTCATTAATACATTTGTATTACCGGTACACTGTAAGTAATATTTTTACTTTTTTAATTATTGTTTTTTACAAAAAATTTAATTCTTTCATAAATTAATCGATTAAAAAACATCCTTTGAAATCATATTTATGAAAATGTTTTAATTAAATATTTCAAAAATGTGAAAAGCTCTGAATTTCTAATCTTAAAAACTGCAAATTGTGGTATTATTTTTCTCATTTAATTATGAAGGATCTTAATTTGGATACTGCAGTATATCTTTCTTCATATAAAAAACTGTCTTTTAATATATAAATTATACATAATTAATTAGACATGCCTATTATGGCTTATGAAACATAGTGTTCTATTTTTCTATTGTTGATTTGATTTGCAAAAATGGATTTCTGAAAGCAAAATAGCATCAAAAGCCAAGCCACAGATGTGAGATGTGATGATGTATCCATTTCAAGCAAAACATATCAATGATAGTATGTTTATTTTTCATGAGGATTTGTCAATATAATGTCATGTTAGAAATCAACCATAATATGTGTGTATCACGTTTGTGGATTATGGCGAGTACAGAGACAATTTACAAGTCATCAATAAATAACAATATAACTAAAACTGATATCATATTTTATACATATTTCTAGATTTTGTTCCTTTTGAACAAATATTTCTACACAAAATAGGCAAAATAAAGCTGAGACTGTTTTTAGATTCTACAAGTATTTGAGATTAACAAACTCATTTACTGGTACTGGTAGATCTAGCTTTTTTTTTCTTTTTTTACAATAATAGGTCAATCCTTTCACAACTTAATTTAATAAATTACTATGATATTTTAAGGTAACAACCATTTAATTTTTAGGGAGGGGTTTGTCTATTAATTTTCTGTCCCCAAATTTTACAGAAATTGGTTTTCAATGAAAATTTGTCAAAAAATTTGAGAGAAAAAATTACTGATTTTTCATGTCATAAAAAATCAGATTTTTTGATTTGTGTAAAAAATAATTTCTGGCTAGAAGAAAAAACATAGCCCCATCCACTACACGTTAAATGGTCGGTCCCTAAGGATGTACATGTATCAAAGTATTCTAACAACATTTTCTTCATTTTCAAAACTCTTCTCTTTTTAAAATGTTTACTGTCTTTTCAAGTCAAGTGTAAGAGGAAGAAATTTAGATAATCTGCAGTGTGTCAATCTAATTAAAATTATACATTTGTTATATTTTTTTTTACATTTTTTCTTCCATGATACACAAACATCTAACAACATCTGTTTTTGGAGTTTTTCATTTCTATGTGACTGTCAAATCATATTGACCAATCAGACAATAGCTCTTGGTGTGTACTCAGTTTGAATAAGTAGCCTCAATGCTGATTGCTGATTGGTTGGTTGAAAATATGAACCCTGAAAGGACTCCAAATGGGTGTTGTTTGATGGTAGTGCACATGCATGGCCAACAAAAATTAAAGAAAGATAACACTAACATCTAATTTTAATTAGATTGACAGCATCTCCATCTCCATGCAAAAGTGTCTATCAATATTTAATACAAATGTAAAATTCAATGCAAATGTAATTACATATACTACAATATTATCAAAACTGACATCATATCACAGAAATATTTCTATTGTCTGTTCATTTAGAACAAATATTTTTTCACTGAAATGTATAACACCAAATAGGCAAAATTCATCTGAAACTGTTTCTAGATTATATACATTTGCACATGATGAATGAGACCGGGATCAAATTTCTAGATTCTACATGTACGTGAAGCCCTGATTAATGAACAGAACCGGGACCAAATCTAAGTTCTTTTTCTAGCTGTTCTGCTGTAAATGTTCCATCTATTCGTTCACAGTTTGGATTGAAGACAGAATATGCACTAAGATGGTTTGAGTCTCTTTCTGTTCTCATGCTGTAGTACATTATAATCAGTAATGAAACTGCAAAATAAACTGCTCCAAACTGAAGCTGTATAAACATATACCAGAGTGCTGTCCAAATCAAAACAGATAAACATACCAGTACATTTTTAGGAAAGAAGCTGGTCAACTTTTCTAGTTGTGTTTTTTCCTTGGCTTTTTGTGCATATGAATATTCTTGATGAATATATCTGTCAGTTTTGTCTTCTTTCTTGTACTGAAATGAAATTAAACAAAAATCTCTACAATACTGTTATACCATGTGTGAGATTCTTTAAAAGCTATTTATCAGTAGTTGTATACTTAATAGCACTATTTTTCAACAGATTACTTCATTATACACAGTGCATACTTGTCCTTCAGATTTTTCATACTTTCATTTTAAAGTTAGGGTTATGGTATTTAATGCCACTTTAAACAATATTTCAGTTATATCGTGGTGGTCACCGTCAATTATATTGGTGGAGGAAACCGAAGTACCCGGAAAAAAACCCTGACATGTCGCAAGTTACTGACAAACTTTATCACAGAATGTTGTATCGATTACACCTCACCTGATCTGGATTCAAATTCATAACTTTAGTGGTGATGGGAATTGATTGCATACTAGGTAGTTATAAATCCAACTACCATACGATCACGACCACGATGGCCCCTCATAGTTCAATTTAAGGGATTCCAAATACTTGTACATGTACAAATGTATATTAGGTCCAACATAATTGGTCTATCGTTATATCCTGGGCCATCCGTAACAGACATATTAAACATACCATGTATGTTGCCTTGTGTTAATTCATTTTTTCGTGGTCCATATACTTTGTAAATACATATATGTACATTTGTATATTAATTTTGTGTGACTCAAGTTTCTCATTTATGCTTTATGTCCATTATATTACAGAATTGTTGTTCACCCTATCAGACTTCAAGCATAAATTATGCCACTTTTACACATTTTATGATTCACCAATAAAACTGACCACCACGATATAACTAAAATATTGTTGAAAGTGGTGTTAAACACTATAAACCCTCAGTCCGACTTTTCTTCGCTCGCAAGTTATCCTCAGGAGATTAATTCGGGACAGACGCACGAACAATACCCACTACTATATAGTCTCCTTTGATGAAGTGTCGGGAACAATAAAGAGATACTTTTTGTTTTCCAACATTATTTGTTGATCGTAGTTCAACACGTTTTTTCGCAGTTGTTATTTGCTCATATGGCAGACGACATTAGGATCTATATTTATTTTGAAAACGGTCAGCAACTAGATCATGGCCATGGGAATAAATGGTATGATTTTTATTACTTCCCTGTGGCTGTGTCAGTGATATAAATATGACACGTCACTATTAACATTGTCATTTATACTTAATTATTTACAACTGGAAGTTGAATCCAGCTGAATACTGATAAAAATCTATCAAATAGGGATTTTGATTGCTGATATTGCTTTTGCTTAGCTGCTCTGTATTGTGCCAACTTTTCTTCCATTTGTGAAATTTGTTTTCATTCTAGGAGTGTCTAAATATAGAGACGAACTCGGAAAGATCCTGAGAAGATTCACTTTAATATAGAAAGGGGTCATCTCAAAAACGATTTCTATGCGCATGCCAATCTATCGCATTTTTAGATTAGAAGCCCAAACGGACGTTATTGATAAATGTCCGGAGTCCGCATTTTTGAATTCTTCTTTGACTAGACACACGGAACCACCCATGAGAGAGGGGTTCTGTATATAATTTGCAACCTCGAAATGTGATGTCTGGCGGATTGATGACAGTAGTTACTTACTTATGGTTACTTATGGTGATTTTCCAGCTCAGGACCTACAGGTCCTCTTCGCCAGACTCTACACTTTCCACTTCCAAACATTCGCTGGTCACGTGACAGTTCCATTGAATGTCTGATTTGTAATTAAAGATTACATTACCCGTATTTTGTGTTCTTGATGATAACCTCGCATCTTGGAAATAAAATGCTTTGCTACAAATAACAACAAAACAACAAAGAATATCGACAGAAGTATTCCATATACATTGTAAATAGTATACATACCTGTCAAGCAGGCGAACAGTATCATGGGCCTCATAAGAAGAACTTATTCATACCTGGATGAGCAGAGTTTCAGATACCTTTTCCAGGCATTAGTAAGACCACAACTTGAATATGCAGAAGCAGTATGGTCACCATTTACATTTTTGTACCTGGTTTACCTGGTGTCGAGATCAATTTAGGCTAGCTAGTCTCTAGATCTACGATCCTTCTTAATTGTTCTGTTTCAGTGCTCGCTTCCGGTCCATAGAAATCGGGCACTAACTTAATGTCTAAATCAATCCAATGTTTATTCAACTGGCTTTCAAAGCTGTTGACCGTTTTAGCTTCCACTACTGTAGTCGGCAAGTTGTTCCATGCGTCTACTACTCTCTGAGAAAAACTATACTTCCTAATATTAGTCCTACTGTGTTGTTTATAAATTTTCTTGCTGTGGCCTCTAGTGATTGATTCTTTTATTGGGAAGAGATATTCATTTCCTACTTTGTCTATGTCGTTTAATATTTTGAAGGTTTCCACCATATCGCTTCTTAATCTTCTATATTGCAGAGATGGTCATCCCAAATATTTGAGTCTGCTGCTATAGCTGAGATGTTTTATAATTTTGACCATCTTTGTAGCTCTGCGTTGCACATTCTCGATTTGAATACCTTCCTTCTTGTATATAACTGCCCATACAGTGCTTCCATATTCTAAGTGTGGCCTGACTAAACTCTTGTATAAAGTTAAAAACATATTTTTATCCATATAAGTGAAGGTTCTGTTTATCATACCTAATCTTTGATTTGCTTTTTTAGTTTGGATGTGGATATGTTGTTGGAATTTTAGTTTGTCATCAATTGTAATGCCTAAATCTTTTTCTTCCGTTGTCTTTGTTATATTATTTTCTCCCAAGTGATAGCTTGTATTGACAAATGGGCCAAAATGGATGTGTTTGCACTTGGATTTGTTGAACTTCAGAAGCCATTTATCGGACCAATCCATAAGGTTGTCAAGATCTTTTTGCAATATATCTTGTTCCTCAATGTTATTTACAACAGCATAGACCTTAGTATCATCTGCAAATAATTTTGCAATATTGTCAACTACATCTGGTAGGTCATTAATATATATTGTAAATAGTATTGGTCATAGTACACTGCCTTGTGGTATTCCGCTTGTTACATGTGACCAGTTGGATTCTGCACCATTTAACACTGCTTTTTGTTTTCGTTCGTTTAGAATTTTTTTATCCATCCTAGCAGATTACCTGTTATGCCATAGCCACGAAGTTTATGAATTAGTCGTTTGTGTGGAACTGTATCAAAAGCCTTCTGGAAATCTAGATAGATGGCATCAATTGCATTGTGGTGATCTAATTTTTCAGTCCAGTCATCAAGTACCTCTATTAACTGAGTAACGCAAGATCTGCCTTTTCTGAACCCATGCTGATGTGGTGTGAATAGCTGATTATTTTCCATATGTTCCGTTAGTGCATCTCTAATAAATTTCTCCATGGTTTTACAAATGATTGAAGTGAGTCTTATCGGACGATAATTTGAGATTTGGTGTTTTGGACCTTTTTTATGTAAAGGTGTTACGATTGCTAATTTCCACTTTTCTGGTATTTTCATACTGTCCATAAATTTATTAAATATGGTTGTAATTGGAATTGATATACACTTTGCTGTTTCTTTGATAAATTTTGGGTGCATTTGGTCAGGTCTTGGCGACTTTGTTTCTTTTAACTTTTCGAGGTATTCTCTTACTTTATTGGCATTGCACCTGACAGAGTACAGGGTCTCGTCTGTTTTTTGTGGGAAATCTGTGATTTCCTGACTATTATCTTCAATTGTGAACACACTTTGGAAGAAGTTGTTAAGTAATTCGGCCTTTTCTTTATTGTCTAAGTGGATATTTCCTTCGTCGTCTTTTATGCATGGTATGTCTTCCTTTGTTTTGGTTTTGGACTGAACATATTTCCAGAATATTTTGGAGTCTTCTTTCATTTTGATGGCTATTGATTTCTCATATTCTAATTTGGCATGCCTGACTAACTGATTTGCAGTCTTTTTTGCTTCCTCGTAGTTATCTTTATTCCGAGGGCTTCTACAATATTTATAATTTTTCCAAAGTCTTCGTTTTCTCAGTAGAGCAGTCAGTGACTCTTCATTTATCCATGGAGTATTGAATCTTCTTGGTCCAGATTTGCTCACCGGTATGTATTCTTTGTAAGTAATTGAGATTTTATCTGCAAATCTGTCCCATAATTCATCAACATCTCCTTGGGCCAGTATTGAGTCCCATGTGATGTCTGACATGTAACTATTTATAGTTTCATAATCTCCTTTAAAAAATCTAAAAGATTGATGGATGTGTCGGTCTTCATTTTCTTTTTTTCCTAATTGGAAACTAAATTCGAGGGTTTCATGATCGCTGTTCCCCAGTGGTGCTCTATGTTCGATATTTTCTATCATTCCTTCTTCATTTGTAAATACCAAATCCAGTAGACTAGGTTGATCTTCACCCCTGTATCTCGTCGGTGAACGTACATGTTGGTAGAGGAATGCACCATTAACTGATTCAAAAAAATTTGTTGCCAAATGTTCAATTCCTACACTGGTATTGTTGTTCTCCCAGTTTATTTCTTTAAAGTTGAAATCTCCTACTGTGAGAATGTAACAGTATTTTATGTTATTGATGGATTTCTTCGTTATTAATTCATAAATTTGAATACATTCTGGGTTTGTTGCACTGGGACTGCGATATATACAAGTAATAAGTATATTTTGATCATTTCCATAACTTATTCCAAGTTGTACATGTTCCACATAGTTGTTTTGCTTGTCGTCTATCTAGACAGTCTATAAATTCTCTTTTGTGTATATAATACACCCTCGACAAGTAAAGATTTTTGCTGGAGAAAAATATAAATTATAACCTGGTATTTTCCATTCAGAAATAAATATGTCATCTTGGTCTTTATTTTTAGCATATACCTCAGTGATTGCAATAATGTCATAATAGTTTTCCATTATTTTTGTATGAAGCTCATCCATCTTGTTTAAAAGACTATCTACATTTGTATACATTATTTTCAACTGTGCGCTATTTACAGTGTCCGTGTGATTAAAAACGTTAAAATTATATATTTTTCATTTTCTGGCAGGCAGTCTATTCCGTCCGCCTGCTGTGTTTCATATCCCCCAATAACTGTATCATCTCCAATGGAAGAAAGGGACAATACAGTGCGAATGTCATCTCTTGTTCCGATAGCGCCAAATAATGGTGCAAGGATAGGTTGAGACTGAGATTGTAATGGTTGAATTGTCACATCCATAGTTTCTTCGGATTGATCGGAATCTTTTTGTTTCACTGTATACATTCTTCCAACAACATTATTATCTTTCCTTGAATTTGGTTGTTGGTTTCTTCCTTTTTGTTTGTTTTGTGCATTGATTTCAGTTCTTCTTCTCTTATTAGCCTCTCTTTGATGGACAGTCAGGTCCTTTACTATTATACATTTGTTTAGTTCTGTTTCATTTGCCAGGTTCTTGATTTTTGATACTGAGTCTAGGATGTCCTTTCTATGCTTTTTGCTGTTTAATACAACTTTTAATGGTCTTGATTTTTTTTGCCCTGTTATTCCAAGTCTAAATAAGGTCTTGACGTCAACATCTTTCACTCCTATTCTAGAACACAACTCCATAAATCTGTTCATATCGAAGTCTTTCCTTACAGTGCCTGGTTTGTCTTCGCTTTCCTGCATATTGAATATGATAAGATTAAGAGATCTTATTTTTTTATCTTCAATTTCTCTTACTTCTTTTCTTACATCGTCTTGTAAAGATGTCTTTATTTCTTGCTTTATTTCATTAATCAAGTCTGGTTTCATCGACTGCATTTCGTATTTGACTTTGGTCAAAGGTAGGAGACACAGATGTACTGGAAAATGTCCAAAGAAGAGCAACGAAACAAATTCCTTCACATAAAAACCTAGAATACTCAGATAGACTGAAAAAGCTGAAAATGCCAACCCTAAAGTACAGACTCCTTAGAGGGGACATGATCGAAACCTTCAAAATCATCAATGGCAACTACGATAGAGATGTCACAGAAAATATTCTGGAAATGGATCAAAATACAAGAACAAGGGGGAACGACAAAAACTGAAGAAAAAATATAGTTTCTACTTGGTACAAATCACTGTCATCTTTGACCATTATGATTCGGTTTACTTTTTGCGCAGCGTGAATGGCAACCTAATGAGATAAAGTTTTGAACTGATAAGATAGTATATGATTGAATAAAGTACTGAAGTAAAAAAGGGAGAAGGAAGTAAAAAGATTTTTTTCAGTTCCTCTAGTAAGACCAATCCGGCTACCGAAGCGGCCACTGGGCATACACCCAACCGGCACAGCTCTAACTATCACTGGGACTTACTTCCAGATTACATTTACAATTCCTCTAGTTAGACCAATCTGGCTACCGAACCCAACCGGCATAGCTCTAACTATCATTGGAACTTACTTACAATCTGGGCCCTAACTAATGATTAAAATGAGAGAGTACATAGCCCCCGCTTGAAGGATACCAAGTCGGAGGTCTCAGCTATTGCAGCTGGCAAAGAGTTCCATAGTCGTGTGGTCCTCGGGAAGAAACTGTACTTCAGTGTGTCTGTTCGGGTATGTGGCTGTAGTATCTTTTTGGAGTGGTTGGATCTTGTTCTTGATGGTGCTGGTGTTAAGTAGTCGGCAGCCGGTGTTACATACTCATTTTCCCCCCTACTCATCCCCCCCGGAAAAAGGAGTATATACTAGTATTTCCGCCGGAAAGATCAGTATATACGCATAATCCTGAAAATACCGAAAATAAATATTTCGATTAAAAAAAATCTTCCAAGCCAACCCCCCCCCCCTCAAAATCAAATGGTCGCCCCCTTATATAAAAGTAATACATTTTGGGTATTTAGAACTCAGCTTGATTGTCCGTTTTACTGTCTGTTTGTCTTGCTGTCTATAACTCCTCATTTAACTGCACAATGGTTTGGTGAAACTTTAGGTTCACCCTCCATGACCCATCCCCAAACTTTTTTTTAATTCAAAATGTGTATATTTTGAGATTTTAAATGTTAATAAGCATCATATTGGGAGGGAGCCAATTTGACGATAATAGTCTGACTTTCGGATGATGCTGATTGATTGTGCTTAAATGAACTTTTATGTGTGATAAATAATGTCAAAATGAACTTTTTAAAAAAAATATATTTAAAACTGTCAAAATGAACTTTGTGATGATAGTAATGTGATGTTATGTAACATATGATAATAAAATGGTCACTGCGCCTTTCACCATCTACCATAATTTATCCATTATTTGTCAACTTGATCTGTTTGATAAAATGGTGAAGCCAGTTTTATTGTATGGCTCAGAGGTTTGGGGGTTCTGAAATCTTGGTATTATTGAAAAAGTTCACCTGAAATTTTGCAAGTTGCACTTAAAAACATCTACTCCCTCGTGTATGATTTATGGTGAACTTGGACGTTTCCCACTAGATATTGATATCAAAATTAGAGTTATATCGTTTTGGTCAAAGTTACTTACTGACAAGGAACATAAAATTCCTTGTATGTTATATAATTTGGCATTTAGTATATTACAGAACCAGGGAAATCAATTCAACTGGCTTGACAATGTTAGAAGAATATTGAATACTTGTGGTTTAGCATTTGTATGGAACAGTCATATTTTTTTTGAACACGAAGTGGTTAATACACTCTGTAAAGCAAAATCTTAGGGATCAGTTTATTCAAAATTGGAATGAAATTGTACAAAACTCGCCGAAAACACTGAATTATAGACTATATAAAGATGATGTAAAATTAGGACTATTTTAAGTTGCTTGATGACAAAATGATTATTGATTTATGTAAGTTTCGAACAGTTAATCATAGACTGCCAATAGGAGAAGGTAGATGGTTAAATATAGCCAGAAATAGTCGTACTTGTAATTTTTGTAGACAAGATGATAGAGGTGATGAATATCACTATATACTTGTTTGTCCCTTTTTTGTAGAAAGTCGTAAAAAATTTATACCTAGTTACTATTGTAAAAGACCTAATGTGATTAAATTTAGAGACCTTATGACTACCAAAAATATACCAAAATTGATTAAACCTGTTAAGTTTATCAATATTATTAACAAAACTGTGGCTACCCCTGGCTGAATTTGGTCATGACTTTTATAAGCAGTATCCTCTATTGCTTATTTACTTGTCTTAAAATGTGTATATTGTATATATATTTTGTCTTGTATTTGTATCTCTGTACTACTGTTTTTGTGGTTTTAGAGAATAAAGATATATAACTACGTTTTGTTGATTTTTAACAGTTTGCATAAAAAGGTATAACAAAAGAAGATTTTGTTTATCAATTTATACATTGAGAATGATTTTATTCAGAAAATTAAACAAATTAAGTACATAAATTCTTTATGTTCGTTTGAACAGCGTGAATTAGAACATAATTTTATTTATGTTAATATTATCAAGTGAGTATAAATTAACTAACTGTATACATGCCCTACAGCAAAGAAAAAACAGTACATGTACATGATTGTATACCTATTAATAAAATAATTACTGCCCTTCCCACACTACCCTTATTTCGAAAATTCTAGTTTAGCATTTTTTCAAGAAATCTTTGTCAAAAGTTGAAATATGAACAAAATCAATAATGACAACCTAAACATATTAAACAAATTTCCGTTTTAATGGCCTTTTAAATAACAGGAAGGGGAAAGGGGAAGGGAAGGGAAGGGTTAAGATTAAGAGGGGTGGGGAAAGGGAAGGGTAAGGGGGATGGGGAAAGGGAAGGGTTAAGGGGATGGGGGAAGGGTTAAGAGGGATGGGGAAAAGGGAAGGGTTAAGAGGATGGGGAAAGGGAAGGGTTATAAGGGGGATGGAGGAAGGGGGAAAGG
Organism: Gigantidas platifrons; assembly: GCA_002080005.1. Taxonomy (NCBI): domain Eukaryota; kingdom Metazoa; phylum Mollusca; class Bivalvia; order Mytilida; family Modiolidae; genus Gigantidas; species Gigantidas platifrons. The sequence continues at coordinate 125,018 of MJUT01050868.1, read as the reverse complement.
ATAAGTGTAGTGTGGGAAGGGTTAAAGGTGGTGGGAAGCATTAGGGTAGTGGAGGATGGGAAAGGGGGAAATTAAAGATGGGATAATGGTGGGAAGGTTAAGCTATCTGGACATGTGTGAAAAAAGTGCTGTGTTTGTTTACAGTACACTGTACATGTCATCTCCATTTATGGAATTAACGCAGTTGCAAATGAAATAGATGTAGTTTTGAAATTTGTTGACTTAGGAATGACGACAATACAAGCTTTAATTTCACAAAAACAAATCAAAGTAGCTATTATTTAAAATATATATATCATGAAAGTATTTACTTTCGTATCTATGTTGTCTTTCCACATCCGGGTTTAAATGGAGCGGACACCGCTAGGCAAACAGGGGTTAGGGTCCACTACGAAGTTATGCGAGCGCCAATGGCGCGAGAGTTCGTACTAAAACTGTTCGTGCCATGGGTGAGGGTCTATTCTTAACAGTTAATTCTATACTATCAAAGAGGAAGGTCGATTGCCGTCGTCCAGCTTGCTTATGACGTCACTGAGAAGTTTCAATCGTAACTACTCGGCCATTTTCGCTACCCTACAAATAACGTTATTTGTAGGGTAGCGAAAATGGCAGAGTAGTTACGATTGTGAGAAGCGTTGAAAACCATATATCGATAGATAAACGAAAAAGCTCAAACTTACGAAAAGGATACGAAATAATAAAGTTACGAAATCATTTGGGTATGAAGTTACGAGATAGTAACGCCACTTAGCGGGATACAATATAAACACATCCGGGTTTAAATGGCGTCCCAACATCCTTAAGTCTCGTGATTAGCATAGACGCGAGAAATAGAGCATCAGTATGTAGCTATATATAGTCTACCTGGGGTCTACAGTAATGAGGACTAAACGTCCTCTATTAAAAACAGATTGGTGGACTATTTATGGTAGAATTTAATATTTATTTGATGTTCAAACTATACAAATTAAGATCACATCTGATCATGGAAATTCATTTGTTGCAAGTCGGAATTTAAATTTCACGAAAAAACGTATTTTAATTGTATTATACTTCTTGTATATATTAATTATTAATCACAATTTTATTATTTCTAACAGTGTTACTTTGTTGATTTTTTTGGGGGGATTGATTGACATATTGTTTAACGCCACTTTCAGCAATATTTCAGCTATATCATGGCGACCAGTTTTAGTGGTGGAAGAAGCCGGAGTACCCAGAGAGAACCACCGACCACGGCAAGCAACTGGTAAACTTTATCACATGCGGCTGCAGTCGAGTGCACCCTTTTTTGTAACTTACAAAGCGAACCCACGCCGTATTGGTGATAGGCTTGTATGAGTTGTTAGGTAATCCAACCAGCTAATTTTCATGGACCAATGCAATGAAGGAATGCGAGGTAGCTAACTTTCATGGGCAAGCTTCTGATGCTTATGCTTATGTTTGAATGGTGCAAGGTACCTAGTTTATTGTCATGGATAACACTTTGAAACCTGTGCCATACATTGAACAGATGTAAGGTAGCTTATTTTCATGCGAGGTAGATAATTTTCATGGACAAGCTTCTGATGCTTATGCTTATGTTTGAATGGTGGAAGGTAGTTAACACTTTGAAACCTGTGTCATACATTGAACAGATGTAAGGTGGCCTATTTTCATGGAAAATGGCACGCTCCATGTAAACAAGGCTTTATATATATAAATCCTTGATGTAAATGGAATGAATAGAAGTTTGCAGACCTGTTTACCCCGGTTGACCTATAGGAGTAGTTTTCTTCCTTGACTGAGAGTAGTTTTCTACTTTTAAGAGTAGTTTTTGTCTAATATGCTAGGGGGTTTGAGAGCACCCCCTCACTAAGAAAAGTTTGAAAAATTAGGTATCGTTTCCTGCAATGTACATTATACAGCTTCTTGTTGAACATGATTGTTTGTTAATGTGTGTATTGTCTAAGTCAGTAAGTGTAAGGATTTATTGGCTAGCCTAAAAACATATGGTACTTACTGAATATTTGTAAACAGTGCAACATGTTTATGCAACCCGTTTTAACATAAAATTATGTTAATGCATCAATAATTTAAATTTTACAGTCAAATTCAGTTTATATATTAGATAGGGTAGTTTAACATATACTCGATAGACATTGAAATGATTGCCCCGTTCGATTATCTCCCTTGCTTGTAGATGCAAACACCACATCTATTAATTCCTTTTATAATCATTATTCTGAACAAATTTATGTATAGTGTAATGACTTTAGAAATGATATAAATATATGTACAGTTCTCATTAAATAAAAATATTAATTGTACACTACGATGCAAAAAAATTCCAAATAACCAATATTGGGTTTTTAGAGATGACTATTTCATTTGAAATTTATCAGTAGTAGGGCTATCACATAAAATTTCTGAAAACAGCTTAATAGATCAATAATCGTACATATCATTAAATGTAAAGATAATTCATTGCTAAATAAGATTATACAATCTCTATATATTTGCAAACCTCAATTTACGATAAATCTGATTTTTTTTCCTCTTTACTCTCAACTTCATCAACAAATTTCAAATATGGCGGTTACCACGAAAAGTCAGTCTGCCACAAGTAGAACACGGTAAAAATGTATCCCCCTTTGTTGATGGTTTAAGACAATTCCAAATTTCTGTATATTCATGTTTACATCTTTCTCTTATCAATGGCAGTGACTTCTTCAAGTTCAGTCCCCTGCTTGCGTTTGGCATGCCGCCATTAATTTTCAGACACATGTTACTAGATCATCAAAGTGTTTGTAAGGAGCATGGATATAAAATAATTTTAAACCGCTCAAACGACAAAGATTCAGTGTTGCGTTCGGATATCTACCATAAGAAACAAGAGTACTTTCTGGCGATTTTTTTTTCAGTTTTGCAACTTGTTGGCGTAGAAATAACTTATGAGGGCGTAGAGCGTAATTTAGGGGTCAAAAGTGGTAGAAACTACGCTGAAATCGTAGTGGTAAACAGGTATGAGTTTGCTATCCATTTCTGGGATAGATCTATCTAATTAAATAGATTTCCCCGCCTACATCCACCCCCCTCCCCTTTTTTGTTCAAAAATACTAATTACCAAGAATCTATCAAAACATGGTAAAAGGGGAATAACTGGAATAGTATTTTTAATGTATTGAGGTAGCTAATTTTCATGGCTATCATTTGGAATACCTTTGGGGTTTACCAAAATCTCGTTCCGTACGTCAAAAAGTAGCTAATAATTATAGGACACCGGCTTCATAGCTCTACAACTCAGCCCTTAGGACCATAAAAATACATATGATTTCTCTTATTTGCATTTAACACAAAAAAAAAACAAAAAAACATTTCACCTCTTTACCCTAACGATCGAGCCTCGCTAATGTCATTCTTCCTATATAGCTATCTAGTAGAGAATGAACCAATACTTTTTTCTGCGCATTGATGGTGGGTGATGTGATTTTCGTTTTCGTTTTTGGCAAGTTTTGGATTATGCATTGGTGTGCTTATAAGCTTGGTACATAGTTAGCATGGATGCTATTTTTTGTGTAGATTTCTGCTGTTTCATCATATATAGCCTGCAACTAGTGCTTATAAGCTAGCTTATTTCTTTTTTATATTTTGTTCATTTAGGTTCAAGCAAAAATTGTTGAGTTTCTAATGAAAAAGTGAATCTTTTGTATATAGTTCTGCTGGGGGCACCAGGTGGAATGTTCAATGGAACATATCCATAAGCACCGTCCCTTGGTGGCCCTTGCAGATATCCAATGTTTCATCCATAAGTCCAAATATACTATCCACTCAGTACAAGGATTACATTTTTTTTTTTAATATGTGTGAAATCGTTTCTTTGAATTTCCTGGATTGCACTTTGGCAGAGATCAGGTACAGGTACAATAGTAACAAATACTAGTATGCTGTATCACTAGTACTGAGTATAATCTCAATTATTTATTGACATTTACTGTTTATAACAATGTACTGTCTACTGCATTGATCATAATTGTTGTATTTATGTAACTGCCCCCTGTGAGACCATGATTGGATTAATAAATATTTGATTTTGTATATCTAACTTTAATAAAAGAACTGCCTAGTGCATGAATGCACAACGTATCCCCCCGCACTTGCATAATATTTAGTTTTATATATTTATAGAAAGCAGCCTTGCAGTCTTAATGTATAACATACTTACAAGCCACATGCAAAAAATTATTCAAATCTATCCATGTTTACTAAAGTTATCATGTAAACAGGACACAATTCTCAAAATTGGTGATTTTTCAACCAAAAAATAAGATTTTCCCCCAAAACCCTTGCTTCAAATATTTCCATGTAAGAACCCATCCAAGATAATGATAATTACAAGCCACTTGCAAAATATTATTCAAATCTATCCATGTTTACTAAAGTTATCACGTAAACAAGACACAATTCTCAAAATTGGTGATTTTTCAACCAAAAACTCAGAATTTCCCCCCCAAAACCCTTGCTTCAAATATTTCCATGTTAGAACCCATCCAAGATAATGATAATGTAACAAGTCACATGCAAAACATTATTCAAATCTATCCATGTTTACTAAAGTTATCGCGTAAACAAGACACAATTCTCAATATTGGTGATTTTTCAACCAAAAACTAAGATTTTCCCCCAAAACCCTTGCTTCAAATATTTCCATGTAAGAACTCATCCAAGATAATGATAATTACAAGCCACATGAAAAAAATTATTCAAATCTATCCATGTTTACTCAAGTTATCGTGTAAACAAGAAAGTGTGACATATGGACAGACAGACAGCCGCTATTACTATATCCCTCACCGCTATCGCGGGGGGATAAAAAGTCCTATGGTGGATAACTTGGATTTCTGACCTAAACAAAAATTAGTTTGTAAGAAACCATCCAATGACTATTCATGTACTGTTTGCATTCAATTTTTTTTCAAGCCTCTGAGTAATTATATTTATAAAAAGAGGTCTAAAAACTTTGTCCTGCAGTGGTGGTCATCAACCTACACTAAAACAAACATTAGGTAAAGGACCATCCAAGGAACATACTGATCCAAGTTAGCTGGAAAATGGGTTTCAGATGAAAACAAGGTTAAAATAGTTAATATAGGTCCTATATGCTAAATTTGTCCTGTAGTGGCAGCCATATTGGATATCTAATCTATACTTCAATGAAATTATCTAAGGAACCAACGGTATCTAATGGTTATTCATGTACAGTGGTTTCAATCAAGTTTCTAGTTTCTGAGAAAAATGGGGCCCAGGTGGCTCAATATGAGTTAGGTAGTTGGATTACCTAATAACTTATACAAGCCCATCACCAATACGGCATTGGTTCGCGCCCGGCTTTGTAAATTACACCAAAGGGTTCACTCGACTCGCAGTGGCAAGTGATAAAGTTTACCAGTCACTTGTCCATGGTTGGTGGTTCTCTCTGGCTTCTTCCACCACTAAAACTGGTTGCCATGATATAGCTGAAAGTGGCATTAAACACAATAAATCTAATTAAATCTGTGAACTAGAGGCTCACAGGAGCCTGTATAGCTCACCTGGGTATAATAACATCAGCCAATAAAACTTGATAACTTTGGTAAAAAAAACAAAACAAATGTAGCCCTCGTCATTGCAGACCCCTTCTCCAAAAAAATTTGTGCAGGGGTTCCCCCTTTAATGTAAGTTATCAAAATTACAGTAAAAAAACATGATATGTCAATGATTCTCAAAATTTAGCTTTTGCTACTTCACATTATGTAATAGAGTTGCTTCCCTTTGATTATTTGAGTAACCAAAAGCAGAGAGTCAACAAAAAAATGCATTTCAAGAGAAATAACTCTTCACATAGTTGTCACACATTTTCATATGTGGGCAAATGTTTTGTAGATCTTGACATGCTGAACATTTTTGCAGTTTAAACTTTCCCTCTACCTCTAATAGTTTTTGAGATACAAGATGAAAGTATTAAAATTTAGAACATTTTGATAAAAAAAAAAGGGTAATAACTCCAAAATGGGTAATGGGATCTACTTCAAAATTGCGGGGTAGGTAGATCTTGACATGCTGCAATTTTTTTGCAATTTAAACATAACATTTATCTCTTATAGTTTTTGAAATATAAGACGAAAAGTATTAAAATTTTACAAATTTGATGAAAAAAAGGGCAATAACTCCAAGATGGATAATCAGATTTACTGCAAAATTAAAGGTTAGGTAGATCTTGACATACTGAACATGTTTGCAATTTAAACTTAACATCTATCTCTTATAGTTTTTGAAATATAAGACGAAAAGTATCAAAATAAAATTAAAAAAAATGATGAAAAAAGGGGCAATAACTCCACAATGGGTATTGGGATTTACTTAAATATTGCAGGGTAGGTAGATTTTGACATGCTGCACATTTTTGCAATTAAAACTTAACATCTATCTCTTATAGTTTTTGAAATATAAGACGAAAAGTATTAAAATTTTACAAATTTGATGAAAAAAGGGCAATAACTCCAAGATGGGTATTCAGATTTACTGCAAAATTACAGGGTAGGTAGATCTTGACATACTGAACATGTTTGCAATTTAAACTTAACATCTATCTCTTATAGTTTTTGAAATATAAGACGAAAAGTATCAAAATAAAAAAAAAATGATGAAAAAAGGGGCAATAACTCCACAATGGGTATTGGGATTTACTTAAATATTGCAGGGTAGGTAGATCTAGACATGCTGCACATTTTTGCAATTAAAACTTAACATCTATCTCTTATAGTTTTTGAAATATAAGATGAAAAGTATTAAAATTTTAAAAATTTGATGAAAAAAGGGCAATAACTCCAAGATGGGTAATCAGATTTACTTCAAAATTGCAGTGTAGGTAGATCTTGCTGTGCTGATCATTTTTACCCCATGTCAGATTTTTTATATTATTAACGGTTTTTGAGTTGTTACCAAAAACCTGCAATTTTACCATATGTTCTATTTTTAGTAACAGTGGCCATGTTGGTTGGTGCACGGCATCACCGGACACAATTTTTAAACTAGACACCCTAGTGATGATTCAGACCAAGTTTGGTTTCAATTGGTCTAGTACTTTCAGAGGAGAAGATTTTTGAAAAAGTTTACGACGGACGACGACGACGGACGCCAAGTGATGGCAATAGCTCACATGACCCTTCGGGTCAGGTGAGCTAAAAATGATTTTTTTTTTCATTTTCCCATATGGACCTCTATTAAAACATTGTACTATATATGGTCACTGTCATCTTGGAATTATTTTAGAGGATCAACAAAGAACAATTAATACCATGTAACAATTCCATCAGACAAGTGGTTTCTGATCATTTTGAAGGATAATTTGCCAACCACCCATGTTGAATTTCAGAGTGAAGCAAAAACTAACATGAATTCAGAGAAGTAGTTTGAAATATGACAAGCTAACAGACACATGTACAGACACTGAAGAAGATGGCTGATGCAAAGAGATCACTATAATGGAATAAAATATGATTATCATACTACAAAAAATCGATTTTTTTTTTTCATTTTATCATTCTTTTATTACTGAAATCTATACATTTGTTAGCTATAAACATAAAATACTGGGACATAAACCCGGCCTGTTAACAGGAGTACCACAGGGACTTGCTCCGGGTCAATAAAAAGATTGACTATCCACATATATACACTAGACAAGGGAGATACAAATGTTGTCAGTAACCATGCTTCAACTCATTTTATTTCCATTAATACCCTTCATCTCACCGCTAGTCCTCCTTAATTCTTTAACAAGATGTTTATCTAAGAATTTACAACAGCAGTTACCTTGATTAAACCCTACTTGACTTTAAAAAAATTAGCTTCGTTCACTCCAAATCATCTTTTGCTCCCGGTCAATAAAAAGATCGACTATCCACATATATATGAGTACATATATATTCAAAAGTATTCACATAAAAGTATTACAAGATTATTGTACAAATTGAATATTAAAAAAGCAAACATTTCAAAATCTCTCTAAATTGATATGGCAATAGCTCACATCACCCTTTGAGCTTAAATTCATTCTTTATAATATTTTGATATTCAATATTAATTATATGAGGAATGTTCAGTGACACTATGAATAGATAAATGAAAATACTAAACATATCTGTAAAGCTTTCAGCTACCCTTCTAAACAAAATTGAATTATCTATAAACATGATTAAAAATATTAAGCTTTGAGCTAACAGCTCAACTAAAATTAGAATTCATGTACATTGTACAAATAAGAGGTTTGAGCAATCTATCCAATAGAAATCATGATTCTTTTTAAAAAAATATTAAGCTTTGAGATTACTGTCCAATCAAAATTGGAATTCCTGTAAAACATAAATTTGTGAGCAATATATCTAAAAATATTGAGGTTTGCTATTTTAAAAAAAAGGCTGAATGTGAAACATTTTATTAGCTATAGTCTGCCAAACAATTTGTTGGTTCTTATGGTATAATGGTTCCAAATAAAAATACATGTTTCTTATGCCAAACATTTTGATGGTTATAATGGTTTCTAACTGTTTAACTATCTTCTGTTCAACATTTTTATGGTTTTAATGGTTTCTAACTGTTTGACTATCTTCTGTTCAACATTTTTATGGTTTTAATGGTTTCTAACTGTTTGACTATCTTCTGTTCAACATTTTTA
>MJUT01050868.1:53537-73204 GCA_002080005.1 Gigantidas platifrons | reverse complement strand
CAGGGCACTCAAGGGAACCTGGAGATACAGGTAAAACCTGTATATACAGGGCACTCAAGGGAACCTGGAGATACAGGTAAAACCTGTATATACAGGGCACTCAAGGGAACCTGGAGATACAGGTAAAACCTGTATATATAGGGCACTCAAGGGAACCTGGAGATGTGTCCTTCATGAGCAGTGGCTCTTTATATATATATGTTAAAATTCTATAAAACCTGTATATACAGGGCACTCAAGGGAACCTGCAGATGTGTCCTTCATGAGCAGTTGCTCTGTACAAGTTAAAATTCTATCAACTATTCATTTATGGGGAAAATGAGACTGTCCTTTATGGACAGTGATTTGCTATATAGAGGTGTCCTTTTAAGGCAGGTTAGACTGTACATGTATTTATAAACAATCCAAAGAATTTATTTGAGGTATTCAAATTAACTATATCTTTAATTATTGCTTTGTGGCAAAGATCCCAGGACTATTTTTATTTGCACATATTGGTTTAATAACATTATAAATACGTAGATGTATATACCAATATGACGTCATGCAGTTTTAATTGTGTTATTGAACTATATTCGTAACTCATTTTGTATTATGGATAAATTTGTTTGAAGCATTCATTAAAAATTTCAAAGTATTGATAAAGCTTGTCGATATAACGATTCCAATCGTCAGTCAGATCGAAATTAAATAAAACTCATTGTTAAATACCAAGTTTTACGTTCTTCTTGTATCGCTGTTCTTGTTGACTTTGCAGATATCAATTTTAACTGAATTGATTTTAACGTTTTAGTCATGAAGAGGCATTTCCAATAAGTACTTGAGAATGTTAGATAACTTGACCACCGTAGCAACAGTGTCCATCGGGTCTATAACGGTCAATATTGGAACGTTTAATGTAACGAATTAGGTAATGGGAATGCCCCGTTAAGTACTAACATATGTCAACTTATTATTGAAAATTGTAAACAATATGACAAGTGAAACCTTTACACTTCAAATATTAGAATTTCCGAGACTGGAGGGAAAACTAAGACGATGCGTTTGTGATGAGAAAAGTTTGACTCAAATTATGAGATACGAAAGGGTAATAGATTATGAGATACGAAAGGGATAATAGATTATGAGATACGGAAGGGGTAATAGATTATGAGATACGAAAGGGTAATAGATTATGAGATACGGAAGGGGTAATAGATTATGAGATACGAAAGGGATAATAGATTATGAGATACGAAAGGGATAATAGATTATGAGATACGAAAGGGTAATAGATTATGAGAAACGAAAGGGTAATAGATTATGAGATACGAAAGGGATAATAGATTATGAGATACGAAAGGGTAATAGATTATGAGATACGGAAGGGGTAATAGATTATGAGATACGGAAGGGGTAATAGATTATGAGATACGAAAGGGATAATAGATTATGAGATACGGAAGGGTAATAGATTATGAGATACGAAAGGGATAATAGATTATGAGATACGAAAGGGATAATAGATTATGAGATACGGAAGGGGTAATAGATTATGAGATACGGAAGGGGTAATAGATTATGAGATACGAAAGGGATAATAGATTATGAGATACGGAAGGGGTAATAGATTATGAGATACAAAAGGGGTAATAAATTATGAGATACGAAAGGGATAATATATTATGAGATACGAAATGGGTAATAAATTATGAAATACGAAAGGGATAATAGATTATGAGATACGAAATGGGTAATCAGAAACAGTAAAATGACTAGAATGACAGAATATACAATGACCAAAGGAAAAATAATGAAAAGACAAACACAGCGGTCCACAAAAGATTGAGCAACTTGTCTCTTACTTAGACTTGTTGACCTCAACTGACAATTTAGTGTTCTTGGATTTTCTGATAAGCGACTGGTTTTCCAATTTTTATAATTTCACATTTTGGATAGTTTACATATTTCTCCACATGACATTAACTTAACAAAAATTGATTAGACATAGCAACAAAAAAAAAGAAAAAAAAGAAAAAAAAAGAAAAAAAGAAAAAAAAAAGAATGAGACTCAGATAAGGAACAGTAACAGATACATCAACTGTAGGCTTTACGATTGTGTGCCTGTGCCATTGTAATATTAGAAAGATTGGTATTTCCACGGGGATGGGGATGGAGGGGGTAATACTTTCTATATATAAAGTTTATACAGACGTGCTGTTGGAATTGGCAGCTATTTTCAGCTTTCACATGCATGATTGGATGGTTAACAGTATATCAATGGTGGGTATTTTTAAGCTATGATATATCAATGGGTCATATTTCTTCAAGCCCATGCGGCTTCTTTACTGTCGAAACAAATCCTTCTATAATTATGTTATCCTTTAATATGACAAGGTGCAAAATTGAAAAATGTGTTTATTTTGGATTTTAGTCAAATACATGTTGTATATATGAATGGGACACCAATAACTGAATGATATCTGTCCATAGGGTATGAATGGGACACCAATAACTGAATGATATCTGTCCATAGGGTATGAATGGGACACCAATAACTGAATGATATCTGTCCATATGGTTTTTGAATATATGAATGGGTATAGTTTTCAAGGTGAGAGTCTACACATGTATGTTTTTTCAAACACCTGCGACACCACTGTATCCAATTTTACCACAAGTAACCCCCCCTCTCCAAACGTTGTTAATTAGCTATCATGGCATAACAAACGATAAATTAGTATATGCAGGTTAAAATGTAGCACTAGAACGTATGGACGGATGTTCTGATTGTCACAAGTAAAAACAAGATATAATGAAAACGGTAGGAAGAATCTGGCTAACAATAGCTAGGCAACCGGGGTGATGTAAATTGCCTTCTGTGCGCGATTTGCATGAAATCCTACAAATCGAGGCACTGGTTTAATTTACGGTACATTTTGTATCCCTAAGCAGGTTTGAATTTACGACATTCATGGACTTGACAATTTATAATTAGAATATTGACATTACAATGCAATACTGTTTTAATATAGTATAGTTACAACATTTTTAACATATAGCATTATACAAATATGATACTATATGAAGTCCAATCTTGTAATAATTATGAATTTTGTTATCCTAGAATGTGTTCCGTTGTTTCGAGACTATTATATTCTGTTGGATCTGAAAATTGCACATTTTTGAGTATTTTATCGAGCTACTGGTATATATTGATCTGGAATGGTTATTGTTGTCATATGAAAAAGAGGGGTTTTTTTAATCGAGCAAATTTAAAACAGATCAGTCCGTTTGGTTTGAATTGGTTCAACAACTATAGGGTGTCGTCCCAATGTTTTAGCTTATTGTTGTATTTTCGGTATTTAGGTGTGACAAATTCTCAACTATAACATTTGAAATCTTGTCAGAGAATATACTGATATGTATTTAAATCATTCAACGAAAGTAAATTATGTTGATAACCTTCACACTTTAGTTAATTATTTAAATATGTATTTTAAATGGCATTGAAGTAATCAAAATAATAATAATAGTAATAAATATATGTTAATCTATCAACCTTTTGAACTTTTTATATCCAGTGAGATTATTGAACAAAGTGTTAAATTTTATAATTAGTAAATATGTAATGGTGTACTCGATACAACATTATGTGATAAAGTTTGTCAAGTGACTTGCGACAGGTCGATGGTTTTCTCTGGGTACTCCAGTTTCCTCCACCAATGAAACTGACCGTCACGATATAACTGAAATATTGTTGAAAGTGGCATTAAACACTATATATGCACCACAACCAAGCATAAACCTATATTTGCTATGATACATCTGAAAACTTTTAAGTACGGCTGAACTCATTTACACTGTGAAAAAAGGGGGCATGTGAAGTACATATTTAAATTAACTATTGAAAATATGATATATAAAACTCGTTGTTTTGTAACTTTCTTATCAATAACCAATTATGTTGGTGAGTAGTCTTTCGTTAAAAATATATATTTTTTATTCAATTTCTTAATTATCAATAAACATAAACAAAATAATTTTCTAACGACAAATGAAAGGAGAATTGGACGAAAAAACGACGATGACGTCATACTTGATGGATCACTGATTTAAAATCTATTTTTTTATATTGCTTTCTCAATCATTTTTCCATCTCATGCCTCCATGGTGTTTCTACATAGACGTAATAGTATAAGATCAATAGACTGTTTTTAGACTGAACTTCTATTTAAAGGTACAAATTACAATTTCATTACGTGATCACACCATTAGTGAATGACACAAACTATTGGAAGCAAAAAACAAAACAAAAAACAAAAAACAAGAAACATCATTGAATTATTTGACATCCGTGATGTGAAGAATATTTTAGATATCCGAGCTAAATCTGTTTCTTAGAAGTATTCGTATCATATATGTGAGGATCTGTTTCATTTCACTTAAATTTTCATGAATAAACAGTGTCATTTTACCAAGATGGAAAAAAATCATCTTTATCATCAAATTGTAAATGAATTGGGAGTAATATTATAGAATGCAATGATACAATGATTTTTTCCTTTAAATCTTTGTACATGAACGTGATCGATCTCTGTATACAGGTCTACCATGACGACAAAGCTCGACAAAGGCGATTTAAAGAGTTATTTACATTACATTATAACGTGCTGGAGTTAAAGTCAGTGTACATGGAACCACACATTGTGCCAAATGTTTTTATTTTAAATTTTTGATATACTAACAAGTAAATATACGTGACAGATTGTTGTGAAAGTTTACATCGTGTAAGTATTTAGTGACTATACATGTAATTGACATCGTGTAAGTATTTAGTGACTATACATGTAATTGTAGTCTATTTAAAAAATGACATTTGTGCTATTGTATTGGTTTGGTAATATGCAGTGTTCCATTTATTGTTTTTTTTGTTTATAGATTATTTTTTATTTTACGAATTAGCATACAGTATATAGAAAATATGAAAATCAACGGTACATTAGCTGTCAATAACAATTTGTCACACACGATACATTAAGCATACAATTGATTTACGTAATTGCAATAATTATACTTATTTTAAAAATAAAAAGATCGAATGTATAATAAAAAAGAAAAAAAGAAAAAAAAAAAACTCTCCCGTTATGAAGGGGTAAATTGTGTTGAGTAATTTGAAACGAATTCATTTCCTGTCTTTGTTCAACAGTGTAATTGGTTATGACACGGAACAAGATAATTTCATTTGTATAATAATTCTTTGTTCTTTATTTACAGGTTTCAACCATGTAGATTATGGCCTCATCGATAATCACGATTGTTAGTGACGACAGTGACCACCAAGCCCCACCCAGAAATTCTCCTGATCTTGTTTTGTCACGAATAAATTTAAGTTTTTACGAATCAAAAGCAGTACAGATTTTTCGTCTTGTTAAAGACCAAGAGGAATTGAACAAACGATTTCAGGATAGTACCATACATTGCCATTCAGATAACGGTGATAGCGACAATAGTTTAAGTGATAACTCCATAAAGGAAACAGAAAGAAGACTAGCACAACGTCTTTCTGTACATAAACAAAAGGGAGGTAGGTCTAAAACTTCTATGGGATTTTACAATGACAAAAATTCAGTGAATAATTCATCATCAGACGAAGACGAATTTAAAATGGCAGACGAGGATCGTATGATAAACACAAGGATTAATCGTCCAAAATCTAGTTACGTCCGACGACGTCATCTACCCACAGATACAGTAGATGATGATAATCATGTTGACACTAGTGTCCAAAGACGTTGTCGTTCTACAAGACCACCATCTCGAATAGGAATCAGAGACGTCGAGGCTTCAAATCGCGAGTGTCCAAGTCATTGTGAGATTGAACCCCGCAAAATTGTGCTTAAAGAAACGTCTTACAATTTTCAAGCTCCACCAGCGCCCCAGGTTAACAATGACTTCATCGATCCAATAGGATACGAAAGATACACTCATACTAAGACACCAGTGCCAAGTGTTGAAATTGGTTTACGACGCGAGAGGACTGGTTTACGTAACTTAAATACAAACTCTGGATCAGAGAATGTAGATAACAGCTTCAGTAAAGCACAATATGAAAAACACATCAGAAACCGTCATAAGGAGGACACCATGTCAGAACTTTCACCAAAAAGAAGGCATCGTAGGCAACAATTTAACAATGTCAGAGCTAGTCGACCTTCTTCTGAAAATGTATATCTTGTTCGTCAAAGAACAGAAGCCAGAATGTTGAAAAATGGAAATTCTACTACAAATTTAAATAATAGACCGAAGTCAGATAGGTTAATAATGCCATCGAACGGACCAAAACCAATTTTATCTATAGATCACAACCCAGTTAATAGTTCTAACTCAGGATATCAAAAAAACAATGTTCAGTCACAGAATGCAAAATTAGACTATCCATCTTCACGGCCTATTTCTAGAAGAGGTCGTCAAGGACAGGAACGGCCTGGGGTAATTACCACAAGGCCACCATTAAGTCTAATGAAATTGCCACCACTCGACTCAAATGTCAGCAAACGTGCTGAAAGGATAGCTTTAACGACTACACGTGAAACTTGTGTATAAATATAGTTTTAACATAATATTAAGCATTTATTTTTGGTCATTGTGCCATTATATTAGCACACACGTTTTTTGTGCTAAAGGAATTTGCTTCATATTACAGCAACGTAAGTAAAGGGGGCGAATCAAAATACAATGTATATTAAATAAAAACATGTCGTACAATTTAATGTCTGTTATGAATCAAAATAAAAAAATATGTAAATTTATAAATCAGGGTTAAAATACTTTGTTACTAAATTAGAATGTGTATCAAAACAATTCCAACTAGAGTGTTCACAAGGATGTTACGCGGTAATTTTTTTTGACCTGGTGACCTTGACCTTTGACCTTGAAAATCAATAGGGTTCCAGATTCTCTTAAGGACAAAGTATGTACCAAATGTGGTCAAAATCCATTGAAGGATGTTGATTCTAGTGTTCACAAGGATGTTACACGGTAAAAATTTGACCCGGTGACCTTGACCTTTGATCTATGACCTTGAAAATCAATAGGGTTCCAGATTCTCTTAAGGACTAAGTATATACTAAGTTTGGTCAAAATCCATTGAAGGATGTTGATTCTAGAGTGTTCACAATGGTGTTACGGAAGGACGGACGGACGGACGGACGGTAGCGTTACTATATCCCTTCGCAACTTCGTTGGCGAGGGGATAATAATAGAGTCCAGTAGAAAAAAGTAATGAATTACTTTTTCACAAGAGTCGTGGTAATGTGCTCATACAAGACAGATCTATATGCAACTTCAAACTAACATCCCACAGACTCTTGCCATTTTTATGGGTGATGGTCAAATTCAAGTTGTCAGAAGAATACACCTGATATTTTCTCTCCTGTAATAAACACATTAGTATTATATTATACTCGTTATAAAGTCCATAATGTAGAAATAAGTCTTGTTTAGTCTTGTCATGTTCCTAATCGTACGTCATGCTTATCCTGATTTATGTTCATAGACCAATCTAACGAAATGTACTTTTATACTTCGCTACATCAAAATCTAGTTGGTTTAGTTAAAACTGGTATCTCCTTGCTTGCCGCCGCTGGGATGACTGCTGAGCGATAAAATTGAGTTCGTGTTTCCAAATACACAACCATTGTTGAAAGTCAAGATTGACTTAGTTGCTCAATAATTTAGTCAATTAATTAGATACCAGAATGCATGGACTTTTTAACACCTGTTCTATTCAAGATAAGTGATGTACTGTTTTATAAAGGACATTCACTTAATATTGTTACAAGACATCTCTCTTTACGAAAGAATGGCGTATACACAATTGTTCCCTAACAAATGACAATTTGGGTCATATTTTCAAATTTTACAATCTTTAAAATTTCCGTGCTAGAATTAAAACAGGCTTTATATTAATGTTTATTGATATCAATCTTCTTTTCAACCATTTTAGTGTTCAACAGTTTTATTTCTGTTTGAATACCGAAGCGAATGGTACCTTATCTGTATTCTTGAATTTACCATTTTTTCCGAAGTGCCAAATTTTAGTTTCTTACAACATCATTCTCGACTGAGGAATACTATACGAATATTTTTTTCTCATCACAGTAATCAGTCACTAATTTAATTAATATACCAACATATATATTTGTTGTAATAATATTTCATTTAATATTGAACCAGAATTCAAAGGTTGTCACATACAAATCAAATTGAACAATACACGGGGAAGTATGTAATGTGTTGATGACTAAAATAAACAATATGATTGGAAGATGTCCAAACTGCATAGATAAAACATAAAGATATTTGCAATACAAAACGGTTTAATAAATATTTCCTATCAACATGTTCCTATAAATTATTATTGATCTTCAAGGGACGATAGTAATAGTTTTTCTACTATACAACAGTGGAATATTTTACTCCGAGATCCATTATCTAGTTCTTTAAATGGAAATTATCTAGTATAATAAAAAAAGGAAAAAATTCAATAATTTTTTGCATAACTTAAGCGACCATGTCTTCACCAAGGAGAACATTTGTTACTATAATGGAGATGATGATGAATGATATCAAAGTGTATAACACAATGTGATTTAAAAAAGCAATTTGATGAAAAATAACAACGACTGGTCGAGAATTTAAACTAAGCACATCTAAGTTAGTCTACAATATAACCAATCCCATTAATAATGGTCAATAATCTAAGCAAATCACACCAATGCTGGTCGAAAACCCAACTAATTACATTACTATTTTTCGACAATATAAACCGATCACATCAATGCTGGTCGACAGACTAACTAATTACATTATTGTTTGTCGACAATTTAAACCGATCACACAAATACTTGTCGAAAAACCAACTAATCACATAATTGTCTGTCGACAATCTAAACCGATCATATCAATGCTGATGTCAATGCTAACTAATCACACACGTGTTTGTCGACAGTCTAGCCAGCCATATCAATACTGGTTGACAAACTAACTAATCATAGTATACAAGTGTTTGTCGACAGTCTAGCCAGCCATATCAATACTGGTCGACAAACTAACTAATCATAGTATACAAGTGTTTGTCGACAGTCTAGCCAGCCATATCAATACTGGTCGACAAACTAACTAATCATAGTATACAAGTGTTTGTCGACAATCTAGCCAGCCATATCAATACTGGTCGACAAACTAACTAATCATAGTATACAAGTGTTTGTCGACAATCTAACCAGCCATATCAATACTGGTCGACAAACTAACTAATCATAGTATACAAGTGTTTGTCGACAATCTAACCAGCCATATCAATACTGGTCGACACACTAACTAATCACATAAGTGCTGCTGGACTATTAGTCCCCGAGGGTATCATCCGCCCAGTAGTCAGTGTTCCGGCACTGACATGGTTTATTAGATGTATTTATTATTGAAATTTACAATTCCTAAATAATGGAATTATTATCAAAACTAAGGTTCTCCTCCCTCAGACATAGGTGACCTTAGCCGATTTTGGCTATCCTGTTTAGGCCCTTTGTTTCTCCTCCCTCAGACATAGGTGACCTTAGCCGACTTTTGGTTATCCTGTTTAGGTTCTTTGATTGTATTGCTCTCAAATGGGAACAGTTAACAAAGACACAGAAAATAATATATTGAACAAAAAACATTATCTTATTCTTTTCATTATTGATGGCTTAAAAAACCTTTTTGTCAGGGGGCTTTTGTTTCGGGGGCTTATATCCGGGGGAAGTTTTGTCCAGAGGACCTAGACCTCTCTCTCAAATACTTTAAAATTATTTGGCTTTCCAATATTCAGCGTACCTGATGAAGGTTTTTGCAGAAAGGTGTCACGTGCACTAAATTTGACATCAACCTTTTTATTCCAACAATCTAATCCTATCACGGCAATGTTGGTGTCAAAACTGGAAGACACAGTACATAATAGCATAGATATTTGTCGACTATCTAACCAACCATGTCAATGCTCGTCGATAAACCAACAAATCACAATGTTTGTCAACAATCTAACCACTCACAAATGTATTTCGAAAATCTTAACCGATCACACCAATGCTGGACGACAGTCTCACTGATCATACCAATGCGGGTCGACAATATCACTAATCACACAAATTCTAGTCGATAATCTCGCTAATCATACTAATGCTGGTCGACAATATCGCTAATCATGGGAAATATGAATTACAATCTAGCTAATCATACCAATGCTGGTTGACATCCTAACAAACCAAGCAATGACGAATAAATGTAGTGGTCAACAATCTGGTTGACCACAGCAAAATATGGTTATTGACAATTTAAACAAATCAACCAATCACAACAAAACATATAGGTCAACAATCTGTTCCAATAGGTCAACAATCTGTTCCACTACAAAGCGTAGGGACGACAACTGAACATAATGGTAAAAAATCTGGACTCGCGGTCATCAAACATTTGAGCACGAGTTTATACAGCCGACCAGAACACTGTATCACATACATTCTTTGTTCTGAATGGACAACTTTGAGAGAGCGAGTGCAACAATCCCATTTGAAAGTTTTAAGACCGTAAAAGACTGAACGCTCTATAGTAATACATGTTTTGTATCCATAGTCGAAAAACAACTAATCAGAACGTGATATCCAATAACTACAGTGAGCGAAATTCGTACTGGAAAGTTTTCTGACCGTGAACCCAGGCATTGGTAGTTTAACATGTAAACGGTTATTTGTTACAGTTCAAACTCGTCACAATAAAAAAAAAGCATAATCGACGATAAATTAACACGTGGTCAGCTTCAAATCAAACACAATTGAAACTATTAACATCAATCGAATTATAAAATTAATCAAAATATATTTATGGAAATGTAAACTCTATATTTACTGTTCGGATAGATTCATCTTCACCAGCTGGATTGACGGTTATATAACTAACAAGGTTTTGGAAAATATAAAGATTTCACAACATACTGAGAGTATAACATGCTAATCATACCAGGGGCGGATTCAGGAATTCAAGTTAGGGGGGGGGCGCACTTAAAAAAAATGGCGCGAAAATTTTTGGTGTATTTCGTGTGAAAAATCACCATTTTAGGCAAAACAATCATATTTTTTTCCAATTTTAGGGGGACGCCGGGTGCGCCCCCTCTGGATACGCCCCTGGATACTCTGACCAAATTGATTGAATTCGTTCACGTTTTTGCACTAGTATTGTTATACAATAAACTAAAATGTCTTTCAATGATTTTTAATGCTAATCACTTTATTTTAATCTCTGGTATATTAATTATAATCCTGTTATTTCTGTCGAATTCAAAGTATGACCATATCTGAAGATAGCTCAATGAGTTAGGTAATTGGATTACCTAACAACTCATACAAACCTATTACCAATACGGTGTGAGTTTTCGCCCGGCTTTATAAATTACAAAAAAGGGTGGACTCGACTCATAGTCGCAAGTGATAAAGTTTACCAGTGGCTTGCCCAAGGTCAGTGGTTCTCTCCGGGTACTCCGGCTTCTTCCTCTACTAAAACTGGTCGTCATGATATAGCTGAAATATTGCTGAAAGTGGCGTTAAGCACACAACAAAAATCAATCAATCGATCAATCCGTATCTGAACAAGTTTATCAGACATGATGGTGGTAATGACAATAATATATAAAGCATACAGTTATTACCGATAACGTTGAACTTTTGTATTGATACAGAAAATGAATCACAGATACTAAAATATAACCGGTAAACAAATATAAGAAAAGTAAACCAATATTATTTAACCAGACATTAATATATCGACATTTACCAGAGGCGTTGGGTTGTTGTCGCGTATCGTCAGTCATATTCAGAAATGTATACTAGTAGCTAAATCGTGACGTACTAAATGTTTTCGAGAGGAAAGTATGTACGGACCGGTCAAATCCCGAGGGTTATGGAGGTGTCGGGAAACCTTAATACACGAGACAGGCATCAAACCTAAGTCAGTGGTGAAAACCCAGGGGTTATGTAAATGTCTGGAAAGCTAAGCGCATCAGGCAGGCGTCGAACTTAAGTCAGTGGTGTCAGCTAGACTTGTGGCAAGAAATCAACTACTAGTACCCTAATTGCCACCCATGTCGTTATACAGGTAGTGTGTGGATGTAAATGAACACTATAGAACCCCCCCCCCTACCCCGCCACATACAAAATCGAATTGACGCAAAGTTAAAGCGCCTCCATTGCTTGTCATCATCTTGCAGTCGCTATTGTGATTCAAAAATCTGGTATTAAAATAAAAGTTTGAAACTGACTCTAACCTGCTGTGGAGATGCTCACTTGTTCTGCTTATCATTTTAGTGTATGCAAGATATAGTCCATCGTCGGTAACCCACGGTTGATTCCGATACGTTCCCCTCTCTCCATCACCTGTGGGTCAAATCGCTTGTAAACATTCGTACTCATGAATATTCAAAGTTTCGAATTAACCTATCAAAATCACGTTTATGAAAGTGAAACTCTTTGGTATCGGAGGTAAAAATCGTTCCTTTCCCTCAAGCAAATTGTCTACAGATTCTTGTTGAAAGTCCCTCAATTCTTTCACTCCAAATTTTTGCAACAGATCCGACATTTTTAACTTTTAACCAAACTCATTATGAAAGGAACGATTTGATTGGTTGAATCACAATAGAAGTGTGTAATGCGAAGACCTATGAATTATTCATGAGTACGAATGTTTACAAGCGATTTGACCCACGGGTGATGGAGAGAGAGGAACGTATCGGAATCAACCGTGGGTTACCGACGATGGATATATTCTAGATGTGGGGTAATTAAAACTGATAAAATACAAATGTAATGACATGAGTGATTGATTGATTGTTATTTAGCGCGAAGTGAGCCAGTTTTCAGTTATACCATAGCGAGAGCAAGTTACATTTCAATGAGATGATGATGATGTCCGCTTTGTACTAGACCAACACGCTTAGTTGAAGTTCTATAGTGCTTTAAAGTCACTTTACTAATAATCCACGGATAGCTATTTTGTCCAGATTCTGAACTTACCCGTCTTTACTCTTATTCTTTTATAATGCGTACTTAGAGGAGAAGCAATGAATACCAAATTTTATAGTCTTTCATTTGCAACAGACGGGGGTTCGAATCCCACGAACTACCACACTCGAGGCGAGCACGCTGACCACTCCTGATTGTCACAAACTAGAGTTGTCGTTCTTGGAAATTGTTTCGGTAGGTATAATCAACTTCCGGTTTTGAAAAACAATGGGCAGATATTATTGTTGCAAATGAAGGAAAAGTTTAAAGATACTAAAGGGGTAATCGGAAGCCGTAAATCGAAGGACATACAATATATTGGCCACGCACAATAGGACAAAGGGACAAACAATGATCTACAAAACACTACACAGGAAACTAGAGATCGAGCAACACGAACCCCACTAAAAACTGGGAGTGAACGCAGGTGCTCCGGAAGGGTAAACAGTTCTTGCTCCACACGTGGCACACGTCATGTTACTCTTATTACAAACCCGGTTTATCATTCAAACAACATACCAGTAGAACAACACTCGTATCAATTACATTTAACCAGACATTTAAGAAACACGAACATTAATCAAATAGAAGAGAAATTTAAACAATTATATATAACACGACTATAAAACAGACATAAACAGTAATATCATATGACTTTTATTAACATTTCAAAGTATTATTATTGATTAATCATTAATTGATTATTTGCAATATTCCAATTGATGTTTTATGTTACCCAATAACTGTATTTATAACAGAATACTGAGAATAAATCTTCATACTACTTTTTTTCACCTTTCACTGCGAACAGGTTAAGATTTCACAATAAATCACCAACATAATTTTGTATTTAGTTTTCACGACCAACCACAATAATAGTAACAGAATTACAGTGTTAACCACGCCTAACTACAGTGTTAACCAAGCCTAACGTCTAAAGTCCATGAGGTTCCCCTGGTAAGGGAGATATGTGTACACTATTGTGAGATGATTCCCGCCTGTAGCAAGGTGGACTATTTGCGATTCTATGTGATAAAGTTTGTCAATGATTTGCGAATATACTAAAGAGCGAAACTAGACTATGTATTGTAGATTATGCAAGAATCTTGTTTAATGAGACTACTATTGACTATCACAACAAACATCGCTAGTTCGATTCCCGTTCATGGCAAGATGTACTCGATAAAACGTTATGTAATACAGTTTGTCAGTAACTTGTAGTAAGACTATAGTGTTTCACCACTTACTCTGGTTTCTTGCACCAATAAAACTGACTTTCACGGTATTTATTAATGATATATTTTTTTGAAGTGGAATTGAACATTCATAAACATTATCATAAAACTGTATAGTCAGGTTACATGTTTTTATTTTTATCGACACACATAGCCAACCAGTCTTTGCTCTTTTTGTTAAATGGAAATTGCTATGCGAAGCAACAAAAAGTTTTCCATTTTTTTTTATGTCACCCACTTCTATTGTCATGACTTAGTAAAACGTATATTATGATCCACGTGGTATATTATACATAACTCGGGGTTAGGCATCTTAAAAGAATATAACTGACCTTGTATTTTAAATGGTTTGCGCTTTAATTTAGTGTACACACTCTCATTGTATTAATTTATACTAGTAATTATAGATTTTCACACGATTTGTTGACATAAATTATTGTTAGTTAATTTTAGAATTTGAAAATAATAGTTCTCATCATGAATATAATCAATATACTGCCCACCTTACACCAAGCATCAACAAAGCAATAAAAAAACGTGACGCATTACGACAGCCGTAATGTAATGTAGCCAAATTATGTTAATTTATGAGGCATCTAGTTTGACCTCTAACTTAGCACATAATTACGACAAATACAATTGATTTACACGTAGATAATAAAATTTGATAGGAAATCAATGAAATTTCATCAATCATAACAAAATAAATCCCTAAAAGTACGGTCAAAACAAGGTCACTGTCAGGTTTTCATCCTTTTGTCAACGACTTATCTCAATTCAAAATATTAATAATTCATATCAACCTAAGCTTAAAACGGTAATAGCATTTTCATGTATTATTGATACCTTGAAATATAATATGTAGCTTGTTCCGTGGTTTTTGTTTCCATGCCAATATGTGAAATATAATGTTCATTACAATTTTTATAGTCAAATTTTGAATTTTTTCACATGCACAATTGTAATATAACAAATCAGACGCTAAGTGAAATATAGCACAATAATTTCTTAAGTCAAATAACATTTACATTTTACAGAGGTCTAGTTATATATCAATATGTCTGTTGTCCACCTCATTTTACAGAGATCTAGTTATATATCAATATGTCTGTTGTCCACCTCATTTTACAGAGATCTAGTTATATATCAATATGTCTGCTGTCCACCTCATTTTACAGAGGTCTAGTTATATATCAATATGTCTGCTGTCCACCTCATTTTACAGAGATCTAGTTATATATCAATATGTCTGCCGTCCCACCTCATTTTACAGAGGTCTAGTTATATATCAATATATCTGCTGTCCACCTCATTTTACAGAGATCTAGTTATATATCAATATGTCTGCTGTCCCACCTCATTTTACAGAGGTCTAGTTATATATCAATATATCTGCTGTCCACCTCATTTTACAGAGATCTAGTTATATATCAATATGTCTGCTGTCCCACCTCATTTTACAGAGGTCTAGTTATATATCAATATATCTGCTGTGCCACCTCATTTTACAGAGGTCTAGTTATATATCAATATATCTGCTGTGCCACCTCATTTTACAGAGGTCTAGTAATATATCAATATATCTGCTGTGCCACCTCATTTTACAGAGATCTAGTTATATATCAATATGTCTGCTGTGCCACCTCATTTTACAGAGATCTAGTTATATATCAATATGGCTGCTGTCCCACCTCATTTTACAGAGGTCTAGTTATATATCAATATGTCTGCTGTCCACCTCATTTTACAGAGGTCTAGTTATATATCAATATGTCTGCTGTGCCACCTCATTTTACAGAGGTCTAGTTATATATCAATATATCTGCTGTGCCACCTCATTTTACAGAGGTCTAGTAATATATCAATATATCTGCTGTGCCACCTCATTTTACAGAGATCTAGTTATATATCAATATTTATCATCCTTCCCTCCGGCTATATCTACCTGCTGGCTCCATAAACAAAACTCGTATCAAAGTCCGCGTGAGCTGAGCAGGACTTATCAACAGTCAGCAGGAGTTATCACCAAATTCTCCTAACATTTAAACGATAATTCCTGTGAAGATGGCAAAAATAAATAAAATTCATCTACACCATTAGCTAGTTAACATTATTTTTTAAAACATATATCAAATTAAGAACTGTCGCGTTAGAAATATCAACAAACATCGTCCTACAAAAATGTACTTTACACAATTCTTGATAACCTCTCCTCAGACGTCATAATTTTTTACGTCATAAAGGAGGTTGTGACCGTCATGTCTTCTAAACCGGAACGGCATTGGTAAGCAAAACCTTTAATGAAAATGGGTGACTTTGATGTTTGTAATAAAAAAAAAATGAATATCCCCATTAAAGGGAAAATCCAACAATCTTAACATTTATATAAATCTGTGAAAATGAATGGTATATTTTGCAAACTACTTATGAACTACGGTTTTGGGGAAGCGTATTTTGAATATTTTGAATCATGTAATTTTTCCCGCGAAAAATACAAATATAGATGTATCCGTGTTTATGGTTGATTTAAGGATGATAAACATGTCATCTGAATGTGAATAAAATTGATACTGAAAAATATCAGCCTGCTCGACAGAATATGAAGTTTGTGACTCGTTCGCTTCGCTCACTCGCCAACAAACTTCATATTCTGGCTCGGCAGGCTGATATTTTCGGTATCAATCAATTCACATCCAGATAACATATACGTCTGCTGTCCCACCTCATTTTACAGAGGTCTAGTTATATATCAATATGTCTGCTGTCCACCTCATTTTACAGAGATCTAGTTATATATCAATATGTCTGCCGTCCCACCCCATTTTACAGAGATCTTGTTATATATCAATATGTCTGCTGTCCACCTCATTTTACAGAGGTCTAGTTATATATCAATATGTCTGCTGTCCCACCTCATTTTACAGAGGTCTAGTTATATATCAATGTCTGCTGTCCCACCTCATTTTACAGAGATCTAGTTATATATCAATATGTCTGCTGTCCCACCTCATTTTACAGAGATCTAGTTATATATCAATATGTCTGCTGTCCCACCTCATTTTACAGAGGTCTAGTTATATATCAATATGTCTGCTGTCCCACCTCATTTCCACCTTTAACATGTAGCACACATCGGTGGTGTTATGGCTTGCTTGCTCTCCTCTAGTGCGGTAGATTGTGAGTTCGAGTCCCGATCAGATCAAATGAAATACTATTAAGTACGTAGTACTAAGGAGTAACAGCCATTACTGGTTGTCTCAGAATCAGGATAATTTGTCTAAATGGAGTGATATGTCTACCCGCGGAATGTTGCCTCAGTTAGGTAGAATGTTGCCTCAGTTAGGTAGAATGTTGCCTCAGTTAGGTAGAATGTTGCCTCAGTTAGGTAGAATGTTGCCTCAGTTAGGTAGAATGTTGCCTCAGTTAGGTAGAATGTTGCCTCAGTTAGTTAGAATGTTGCCTCAGTTAGGTAGAATGTTGCCTCAGTTAGGTAGAATGTTGCCTCAGTTAGGTAGAATGTTGCCTCAGTTAGGTAGAATGTTGCCTCAGTTAGGTAGAATGTTGCCTCAGTTAGGTAGAATTGTAACTCGTGAAAAAGCTCCTCACTCTGCGTTAAACAACACTCACTCAATCACTCAATCACTCAATCACTCATTCACTCAATCACTCAATCACTCATTCACTCAATCACTCAATCACTCATTCACTCAATCACTCATTCACTTTGTGTATATCAAAACGGAAGCGTTGATCTGGAATTTTCACGTTGGCAAAAGGATCTTAAATACACGAAACAGTTCAACTGACAAGCATCATGTAGATTAAAAGGCGACCTTGTCCTACACATTTAAATTGGCAATGATGACTGCTGATTAAGAACGAAACTTTACGACAAAAGAGATGATTTCAATTTTCCTATTATGAACTCACCACTTATATGTAGCAAAATTCCAGCAGCACCTGTACACGGAGTGTATGTCTCTCAGTTGATACGATATTCCAGAGCTTGTGGTTCCTATCGTGGTTTCCTTAATAGCGTGTTGTTGCTAAGCTGGTAACCATGAAGCTGTTGCAAAGCGGATTGCTAGTGGATATGTTGAAGTCATCACTTCGAGAAAGCTTTACGGTCGGCACCATGACCAGGTTAACCGCTACGGTATATCTGTGTCACAAATGACTACGGGTATGATCTGTTTGTCGTAAACACAATCCGGTCCTTTCCTTATTCATGACATATCATCGGGTTTGTAACAAGAGTTACACGACGGTTAGTTGAATATGAGCTGCTCACCCTTCCGGAGCACTTGAAAATTCACTACCGGTTTTTAGAGGGGTTCGTCTATCTCGAGCCTTAGTTTTCTGTGTAGTGTTTTGTTGATTATTGTTGGTCCTTGTGGTCATTGTATTGACTAGATTTTTTTTCATTTATAGCCTCTGATTAACCCTTTTATTTTCTTTAAACCTTACAAGAAATCAAAAGTTCAGACAACACTGACTACCATAAAAAATATATAGAGCAAAACCAGATATTACGGTAATTTTTTGTCCAATAAGAACAAAGTATTTAATTGATACAATATTCTGGTTTTTGTTAGAGTACAAGTACACACTCATGCTCAAAGTTTTATGACCATAAGGACATTCTGCGGAAGAACAAGCATATTCTATCCCCCATTAATGGCATCACTGCGAATTCTGAATTCCCAGAGATAGTTGAAACACTAAAATCCTGTATGAATCAATATTTCATCATGGCGACAATAAAATGTCTACAGCGATGATTGACGTGTAGGTTTAAAGTAATTGCCAGATAAAAGAGTACATAGATATTCACATTGTTTTACACACTCGTAGCATTTTTCAAATTCAAAATTCATCGCATATGAACATTTAATGAAACTTAACCGCACAAACATTGTACTATTAGGATAAACAAACAATGCTATACATTGTATACTTAAATGACGCGATGGAAGATAGACATTTATTCATAAATATGATACTCGTACATTTGTTTTTATTTGACATAAGCAGCCAAATACGTCAATATTCGTGAACCACATAAACGAGAAAAGTTTTAAGATATCAAAGAGGTAATCAGAAGCCAGAGGAAAAGATTGAGCAACACGAATCCCACTAAGAATCGGAAATGAACTCAAGAGCTCCAGAAGGGTCAGCACTTCTTGTTTTACTAGAGGTACCAGTCGTGTAACTCATGCACACTCAAAAACAAGAAAGGAGGAAGAGATCGTAACTACGACAAACAAGCATCTCCACGTGGTCACTCAAAACATGGAAGAAGGAAGGAATTGTAACTACGACAAACGAGCATCTCCACGTGGTCACTCAAAACATGGAAGAAGGA
>MJUT01050868.1:26383-43898 GCA_002080005.1 Gigantidas platifrons | reverse complement strand
AGGAGTCTTTACAACTTAATGATACTGATGCTGGTACAGTTGTGTTCACTTGTCGCTAGGATTTATAATTTCTTTGTAATGCTGTCAATGGCATCTATGTTGATGGTACATTTAAGTGTTGTCCTAGTTTTTTTTTTATCAGCTATACACTTTTCACGACAGCACAAATGGTAGTACATTGATTAAATTGGTGGCGAAAAACAAGTCATTAGATTTAAGTACTGAATGCAAGGAGACATCAGCAACCATTGGCTTATGGCTGTCACGTTTTTTTTTCGGCTTCCATTCCTACCACCCGAAGAGACAGGCAATACATTCATAGAGGATATTATAACAGAGGCACCACCTGATGTATAGAGTTTGCCGTTTACATATTACCTGCCTACGTCGAACCAGAATCGAGATATCCTCCGATGTTCTGGCCAGCATCTCCCGTTGATGATTCTAAAAGGACAACGGATCAGATGCCCATTTTAATGTGCAATTCTATTCTGAACATTCGAACATCTACATTTTCCTTAGCGTTATCAAGAAGACACAGACCACTATATACATCAAGACGATGGCACTGGATATGCCATCCGCTGGTGGCAAGCAGGACCAGTAGAAACTCTTCTTTGTCGTGAATAAATACGAAGTGTATGTCGGAGAAGAACTATCAAGGATACGATTCATCCAGACAATTGCAAACAAGTTCTCTGCGAGGACAGATATATAATTTGCAGTCTAACTTGCGGCTCATCTATATTCACTGTAGTATTGTTTTTGTATGAATTGATAACTTTTACTGCTTGTTTTTATTGTACTGGGGCGCTATAATAATTAAAATAAACCATATCCTGCTCTAAATTCTACGTCCACCTCCCTTTGGATGAGTTGGGGATACTATACTGTTATGTAGAATAACTTAGTTTTTGTGTCGCAAATGAAATCTTACTTTCCCTTACCTGTATAATATAATTGGCGTAAATGAAAGATTAGTTTTGGCGCAAATGAAGCTTTTTTTATGCGCAAATGAAAAAATAAATAGCGCAAAAACACAGAAACGTAATTAAATTTAAGGGTTTTATATCAAAAACATAAACGGTACTTATATATAAAAAAAAATGATAATAATTATGTTTTGATACAGGAATCTCTGGCTATGCATGGATCAATATTAAAGTTCCTGCAACAAGTTAAGGGTTTGTATAAGAATGACACATGTAGGGTTTTATAACCTGGACTATTTTGGATTAAAATCGATTAGTCGGCATTGAAATTTAAAAGTGCACATAACCATGTGATATTTAAATAATAAAGATGCTTCTAAAAAGGAAGCAATTTAATTCGGTTGTTTCGAATCATTTCCATTCCGTCAAAATTTTGTTATTTTCGTCTGCCAGATCACGTGATTTCGATGGAACTGCTGGTCCTGAGCTTCCGGTGTCAATGTACACAACAAAAACTCCAATCGATATGTGCAGTTTTAACGTTCGATTCTCAAGATAAAAATATCTTAACATTTTCTGTAAAAGACAGATATCAATTAAATTATTTTATTTGTATCAAAGACTTCAACGCAGAGACAAATAATTCTTTAAAATTAAATTTGTTTTCTTTCTTTATTTGCGGCTGTCAGCATCATGAAAGGAAAACGATCTGCCTTTATGTATATATTTCTTATATAAGACAGATAGTGGGGTACCGAACACCAGTATTTATTCAGCGGTTTCCTTGGCGTCTCCATATTACAATTACTTATAATCTACCGCATCTACGACTATGATATGCTGACGTTGTCACAGTAATAGCGTACACACCGGAAGTCGCCTGCCTATTTGTTCAGACGTCAAGACACGAAAAAGACGGAACGTGGTCGGAATTGACATGATTCGAAACAACCGAATTGAAGTCATTAATTTTATGGATGTTTTAATTGCATTCTCCATGGTTTACACGTGTTTGGTTAATAGTTGTCAACACACGTAACGGATCTTGCATATTGTTATTTACTGATGCATCGAATCGATCAAGGCGTCATTAAATATTTATAAATATGCGAAATTTTAATGAAATAGAAATTGAAAATGATTCTCGAGGTAGTTACTTTGTTGTTTTTTTTTTGCTTTTTTTTTACTTTCGTGATATTTTATTGGTTATCTAATCAATACAAAACTATAGCCTTTTAAAAACCTTTATGAACTTCCGTGTAATATATGAAATAATTCATATTTCAGGTAATACAGAATTTCAATGTGAGTTTAATATTTATATATGTATATACATCTATCTGGTTTCCCTGTTGGTGTTAGTCATCTGTATCTTTGACAGTCAAAGATATATTCCTATAACAATTTTACATGCTTACAATTTTTATGCGTAAAAGTGAGTGAGTGAGTGAGTGAGTGAGTGAGTGATTGTTGTTTAACGCCAACCTATCAATTTTTCAGCTATGCCATGGCGAGAACAAGTTTAATTTCAATGAGATGACGATGAGGTACGCTTTGTACCAGATCAACAATTTTTGTTATATAGTGCTAGCTCACTGAAACAACAGTCCGCGGATAAACATGTCGCTCCACTCGGACACATTATCCTGATTCCGAATCAACCAATCTTTGTTCTTCTTCCTTAATGCTGTGTGCTTAGTGGAGAAGCAACACATACCAATGTTATAGTCTTTAGTTTGACCAGATCGGCGCTCGAACCCACGATCTACCGCACTCAAGGCGAGCACGCTTTCCATTACACCACTGATGTAGTAGACTATATTTAGCACAGATTATGGTTTGAGATACAATGTCCTGACCAAGCAAATATTATAAAGTACATAGCAGCGACAAGGTCTAATGTCTGAAGATATAACAGATAACAATTATACACAAATACAATATATATTCAGAAGAAATGCAGTGAGCAGACGATACCTTAGGAGTGTTCTATAGAATCTTTTACCCAAAAGGCGCCATATTTTCTTACAATTATATGACCCCTCGTATACATTGAATTATATCACATATTACAGTTGGTAAAATTCGAGTTTAATGAGAAAATAATGCCGAAAATGAGGCTTAAATATCTTTTTCCAAATTTTGACTTAAATTGATCATGTACAAAAATGTCAAATGGCAAAAAATATTATTTGAATTTCCATTTAGAGTTAATTTTACAATTGTAGTCTGATCATATTTCGATTTAAACTAGCTAATGGTCTGAAAAATTACACATTTATTTTGCAAAAAGCGTTCGAAAATCATTTAAAAATAAATTATAAATACGCCCCATTGTATCGATACTTAGAAAGTGTTATTTATAACGGTCCATAAAATCTCCATTACACCTCGTTACTAGATCATAAACGGCATCAAAGAACAATAAATACAATATATTATACATTGGTAACAATCATGATGGTTTAACTACTATATTAAATTTGTTATGACTTTCTCAAACTTTTACAAATTATGCAATAGTATACTCTTCTATTTTTAAATCCCAAATAATTGAAAAGAGAAGGAACACACGATGAAAATTGTAATATTGTTAACGGTGTTATTACCTTGGATAACTTTTGTTCGAAAATGAAGACAATGTTCCCAATTTATAAGAAATTGTCTGGTAAAATGGCGATGAACGGGTGACCCTGATACGACAATAACAACACAATAAAACAAAGATGAAATAATCGTACCCACAAATATTCCAGGCACGAAGTTAACCCATGTACAAAGGTTCAAGACAAGAAACAGTCCCCTGTTCAAATACTTGTGGCAACAAGTAGTAACCCCCAGTACAATGATTCAAGACAAGAAGTCGCCCCTGTACAAGCATTTAAGACAAGAACTAACCTCCTGTGCAAGGCATTAAGCCAGGAAGTAGTCCTCATCTGTACAAAGAATCATGACATGAAGCAGCCTCAGTACAAAGATTCAAGGCTAGAAGTAGTCCTCTATGCAAATATTGTTTGCTTCTCCAGAATGGAAAATCAAAATCATGAATAATGGAATGCAACTTTCAGTTATTGTTAATATCTAGTTATAAAAGTCTTTAAACAAGATAGATATCAATATCGTTATTTCAATTTCAACTGAAAGGATCCCTCATGGTGCTTCATAATGCCTCATTCAAGGCGAGAAGTAGCCCCCATGTACAAAGATTCAAGGCGAGAAGTAATCCTCTATGCAAATATTGTTTCCTTCTCCAGAATGGATAATCAAAATCTTAACGTTTATCTCATGGTGTCTCATAATGTCTCATGGTATCTTATAGTGTTGCATGATGTTGCATGATGTCTCATTGTGTCTCATAATGTCTCATGGTGTCTTATAGTGTCGCATAATGTTGCATGATGTCTCATGGTGTCTCATAATGTCTCATGGTGTCTCATAATGTCTCATGGTGTTTCATAATGTCTCATGGTGTCACATGATGTTGCATGGTGTCTCATAATGTCTCATGGTGTCTCATAATGTCGCATGGTGTCTCATGATGTTGCATGATGTCTCATGGTGTCTCATAATGTCTCATGGCGTCTCATGATGTCTCACAATGTCTCGTGGTGTCTTGTTATAATTATACTACGTTAAATCTTGTGTTTGTAGACTCGTTTACACGTTAGTCGACCACGACGAAGCAAAAAATGAAAAACATTGTTATCAAAACAAACAATGTACATGTATCTTTGTCTTTGATCTTAGATACGATAAAGGTGAAATAATACCAATCAGTGTAACAAGATTAAACACGTTTCCTGTTCCATCCATGATGCAGGTTGTGCATAATAACGACTGGAACATTGTTTTTTTCATGGACTGGACTTAATTCTTAAACGAACACAAGCATCATGTACATTGACATAGACTTCGTAACTTAAGGTTGAGAAACAAAGTATAATAGCAAATGTTTGTGGCGAACCATTTTTTTTATTTACAAGTAGATCGTACCGGATATGACAATACCTTACTACGCATTACATGTATCAGGAAAACACTCACACACACAAAAACCTAAATGTGAGATCAGATACTTCTAAGAGGTCAACTTCCTATTCTTCCTGTATGGCACCACTCTTGAAACACCCATTACCAAAGGTGGTGTACATAATAGAAATGGATAAGTGGATAAGAAAACATCATTGACACATGAAATAAAAAGTTTGGATTTAATGTTTCTATTATGTTTTAGAACAACCATGAATAATTTTTTGTTTTGATAGGATTATATAAACATATGGACAAGTAGAAGTTCACGGCTTTTTTCTATCGGAATGCCAATAGTCCATTAAGTAATCTTATCACCAAACACTGTAAATATTTTGTCAAAAATGATGAATTATATACATGTACATTGAGAGAATATGTATAATTAGGGACAAGAAAGGGTTTTCTCTCAATCCTATAGTAAATAAATACATTTGCGTAGTTGTTATATTCGCATTTTCAATTTTAAGGTACATTCATTTCACTAGTTAATAGCTGGTGAAGCTGAAGAATTAAATAAACAAACAACAAATAATCAAAATCTTGACATATATTGTACATGCAAGCGGTTGTTACTTAAATATATTTCCTTCTAGAGATTGAAACAATTATCTCTGAAAATTTTCAGTTTCAGGTTGCAAAGTGTTCGCCTACCTATGCGATTAAACTGAATAAGGAGCCCGGTTATTGTAGTCATCAGGATTGGTCTATATAGGGCTATTTAATTTTGTAATGTGACTTTTAAATACAACTATAGTGTTTTCTTGCAATGTGAGTTTTCATGTCGTCCTCACCATCCATTTATCGTTTCGAATATTTTTAGGGGTGGGAAGGGACAACTGATAGTCAGCTATTATGAACATTTGCTTTCTCTGTTCCTGATCTTACGCTGTTAGGTTGAAAGGTATGTTCGTGTAATTGCCTCATACTACTTGTCAAAATTCTGATTTGGTTGGTCAAATGAAATACCGCGGTACATATCATCTAATATGCTGCCAGTTTCTCTGGGTTGTCCATTTTTGATTGCCCACTTCGGTATTCTCTATCGTTTATATAATGATTTAATACAAGCACAAAATTGAAGAAAAGCAATGAAGACAAGGAAATTCGCTTACGCTCGACCAATTAATTATGGCGACCATAAAACATATTTGAGATCGATTAAGCTAGAAAGTTGAGATCCCTGAACATGCAATTTGTTTGACAAATGAAGTTTCTTAGTAAGAATAAGACAGTACTGGTAAGTAGAAAACAACCACTTACACAGAGTTGTCTGCCTAACCTCTCATGCGTTAACGTCTGCCAATGTTACTAACGTTGTGAATTTGAATCCCGTACATGGCGAGGTGTACTCGATACAACATTATATGATTCAGTTTGTCAGTGACTTGCGACAGGTCGGGGATTTTCTCCGGAGACTCCGGTTTCCTCCACCAATAAAACTGAACACCACGATATATTTATAAATAAAATATTGCCGAAAGTGGCGTTAAACACTATAAAACTAAACCAACCAACAATCTATCAATGTCTCTCATGTATGTAATTCAAACTGTCGGGCAAGGATATCACAATAAAAAAACGGAATTAATTGGGAAGGAATATGAATTCCACATTTTCCATCTATAGGTTGGTTTAGAATATCACAAATTTTAATAGCACACTGTAAAGAAAAAGTCGGCAAATAAATCTGAAATTCGCCATGGACAAGGTGTATACCATTTATCTATACAGTTTTAGGAAGTGCTTATGCGATATTTGTGCTATTTAAGCCGTCTCGTTTTCAATATAGTGTTTTAGGAAGTGCTTGTGCGATATTTGTGCTATTTAAGCCGTCTCGTTTTTAATATAGTGTTTTAGGAAGTGCTTGTGCCATATTTGTGCTATTTAAGCCGTCTCGTTTTCAATATAGTGTTTTAGGAAGTGCTTGTGCGATATTTGTGCTATTTAAGCCGTCTCGTTTTCAATATAGTGTTTTAGGAAGTACACTTGTGCGATATTTGTGCTATTTATATAAGCCGTCTCGTTTTCAATATAGTGTTTACGCAGACTATTTGTTAATAACCATCTAAAATTGTTGATCATATAACCTGAGATGTATTGTTCATTTTTGGTTGTCCTCTCTTGTTGTGTCTGTTGTATTTCGAATTTTATTTTTAAATTATTTGGCTTTCAAATATTTTGGCTTTGAGCGTACCTGATGAAGGTTATTCCAGTAACGTACCTGATGAAGGTTATTCCAGTAACGTACCTGATGAAGGTTATTCCAGAAACACGTCGTGTGCACTAAATTAGATATCTACGCCTTTACTTTAGCTGTTCCTTTTTATTCTATCTCTGTCTTACAGATATCTTCACGTATTGTGTCTTTCTTAAAGGGGAGGTATAATTTGTTTGTAATGGATCACCTACGACCACTCCTAACAAGTTGATGCTCATTACGAGTTGATTGGTATAAGTTGTGTTTAGCATACAAAGAGTGTGGTGACTTATATTATTTAGCTTTCCAATCTTTTGACTATGGGCAAGTGTCGGATTTAGATGAAGGGGGGTCATATACCATTTCGCTTTGCCAATTCGAATCCCCCCCCACTCTCACGACCACAGGAAGATGGAGGAGTGTTTAAGTAATATAAATAAAGGCGAGGATGATGAGGGTTGATTAAAATTCTGAAATGGAATGCAACTGTGCAAGGAAATTTACAGAAGGATTGTTAAGAGAGTACAGTGCGTTATCACAGCATAAGTATGAAAGTCCAATGATAGTGTCAAAATCATAATACACCTTGTCCGGAGCCCCCGAAAGTTTGATGTCAGGACTAGGCTTCAGCCTGTCAGGTCAATAGCTAAATCCGACACTGCAGTGAGCGTACCAGAAGAAAGTCATTCCAGAAACGCGTCTTTTAAATTTCGCTGTTCTTGGTTATATCTCTTAGACCCTTTAGTTTACTTTTTCCCAAATACTTATATTAAATGGCTTTCCAATCTTTTTACTTTGAGCGTACCTGCTGAAAGTGATTCCAGAAACGTGTCGTGTGCACTAAATTAGATATTATGCATTTATTGCATGCTGGTGAGGGAAATATGAACATTTATTCACCCAAGAGTATCATATTCCCCGAGGGCATCGTCCGAGGGGAATATACTACTCGAGGGTGAATAAATTTTCATATTTCCTGTACCCGCATGCTATAAATGTTTTATTATACCGAATGAAACCAAGAAAACACATATATATGTGAAATAATGCTGGCAAACATATTCTAAGTCCATTGGAACGTTGTCTCAGATATTTAAAAACCACGTTGTAACGGTCGCCTGCAAATGATGCGTTCCGAGTGCCTCTGACGTTTTCCTGTCAAAGAACGATAACTCTGGCGGGAAAACCCACGAGGCTTCCGAAGTGTTGGAATATGATTTTTATTTCACGGAATATGATTTTTATCCTGTGTGATCACGTGTTCTGATTTTTACCCACTGTCCAATCAAATTAGTATATTTATGGTAAATAATATATGAGGTATGATTATCTGTATACAATGTATACGTTTTTATTCAATCAAGAGGTACTTATTTACATAATATACTTCCGGGTTTGTGAATTGGATTTGTAGTGCACCTATTTCTAGACCCAGGATTCCCCGGGGACATGCAATTAAGGTTTCCATGACAAATATATACAATTAAAAGTTCGATTTATTTATTCTGCGTTATACTATCGAGTACATATTAATCTATGACCCGAACTGTGGGTTTTTTTTTTAAAACTTATACCAAAATTAAAATCAATTTCACATTTATCTTCGATCGAAATATAATTTCATTGTAAATTTCAGTGCATTTTATCTGTTGTATGAATACTATTTTTGATAACGATTAAAGTAAATTTGATGTTTGATGAGAATTATTAAACCCTTTCTGTACTTAGCATTAACATAAAATTGTAGTTAATAAGTGTAAAATAGTGATTTATGTCAGTACGATTAATTTTATTTTAGATTTTACACTTTGACATTTAAATACGCTTTTTGTACTTTACAAGTTAAACGAAAATCACTTTTATAACGTTGGGAAAAAACCCATAGGAAGCAAGTTGCTATGGTTAGTTGAAAGTATTCTAATTATTTCGCTTTGTTCACTACTAACCTGTTGGTTTATTTCAAAAACTGTTATGTAGGCATATATAATATGACCAAATGGTGATGTTGTAATACTTTTGGGGGTGTTTGTGTGCAAGTGGTACAAATTGTAATTTATATCAAGAATATAATGAAGAAATTAAATGTTTTGTTTAATGGAGATGTGTCAATAAAAAATAAACTCTAACCGCCAAGATATAACTGAAATATTGTTGAAAATGGCATTAAGTATCAATTACACGAACCCTAGCTCTCAATAAGATATAAAGGATCTAACACCGTTAAGAGGGCAAGACGGAAAAATCTCCGACACCCAAGGGAAAGATTTCTGGTCTCCAACGAGGCTCGGCCGAGATTTATCCGTCTTGCCCTTTTACCGGTGTTTGGTTCTTTTTCTCACTAATTCAACATTCCGGAGTTACAATCTTGACCGGATGTTAAAAACAGAAATATGAAGTTTATGAAAACACAAGATAAAAACACACAAATAAGTGTTTATTGCATCCAACATTATTGTAAATAGAGTTTCGGTATAATAAAACAATTTTTGCCTGCACTTGCGGTGAACATCATAATTGATATAAACGATTTTATTGATACAATGACATTTTGCGAAACGTAACATTTTTACGGGAAAAGTAGCGTGACATTCTTATCTCACCCACGGGTTCAATCGTAACTACTCGGCCATTATCGCTACCCTGCAAATAACCTCGTATGCATTAGGGGTATAAATCGTACTACTTTTCACATGTCAGTTACATGAAAGTTTGATAAAGTTATATTTTAAACAATTTTCTATATTTCAATTATTTTCATGGATAAAAGTTAAAGTTCTAATTAGTTTTGCATGATTAAAGATTTGACTTAGTAAGTCTTCCATATTGGATTTTCGTGGACTATATTTGTGTGCGGCTTATATATAATTAACTTCCGGCAAACAATTTAAGAAGAATTTCTCTCCTATCTGCATACGAGGTTATTTTCAGGGTAGCGAGAATGATAGAGTAGTTACGATTGCCACGGGTTGAGACAAGGATATCTCACACGGCTAAAAATAGGAACTGTGCTGTCTCATTAGTAAGAAAATAAGATTTCACACTTGATTTTGTTCATCATACTAATATTAAACGTATGTGTCAATCGAACTACGTTTGATCATTAACAGGTAAAGAATTTGTTGACATTTGGAACTTTTTTTGACAACAATATGGCAATGATGATTTCTTTTTTAAGACAAAAAAATCAATATGTGATAAAGCAAGTTCCGGAGCACACGAATTCACTCCGGGTTTTAGTGGGTTCATGGTGCACAATCTCTAGTTTTCTGTGCAATGTTTTATGAACCATCGTTTGTCTTTTTGTCCCTTTCCTATCTGTCATTAAGTTTCTTACACAGAGGATAAGTAGTTCTCAATTTTCACGGGAAAATATTTTTCTGTTTTCTGTCTTACACTCACCACCCCTCGATCTTGACCTGTCACCGGTGTTAGATTCTATTAGTCTGTCTTCTCATTACCCGATATCTTCAAACATTTCTCCCAGCAGATCAGGCATTAATAACTAACAGAAAACGGAAGCTCAGCTTGGTGTTCCGGCAGGATGTGAATATTTAATTGCCATGTACTACAAATACTTCTGCATTGGTTGTTTTTGTTTTAGAAAATGGTTCGAATTTACAACATGGGAAAAAAAATAATAAGTTGGACTGGACAAGTATGAATTTTATTTTGGTTTTATTGCTTCCAGAACTTTTAATTAGTTGGCTTTCCAATCTTTCGACTTTGAGCGTCACCCGATAAAGGTTATTCCAGGAATGCGTCGCGCGCACCAAATTAGATATCTACGTTTTTCTTTCTACAACATGGAGAATGTTTGTGCTATTCAACGAACACATAAGTCATAAAAACAACTTTATAAAATTAGGACCTGTATTTCATACACTAAAATTTGTTCTAATTATAAAAAAAAATATCTTTAAAAAATCAAATACATACATAATATTTTAACAAGATACAAGATCAGAACCATAATTATACTCCCTGAGACAACAACAAATAAAGGCAAGGTTATCATATATGTATGTCAATTGTTTGTTTGTTCCTGATAACATCATCCTGCATATCAATCTTTGGTTAATTCTTAGCGTTACTTTAAAGTACTGTTACATTATAAATAGTGACAGAATCTCAAACAGCTCATCAATTACTTCATATAATTAGAAAACAATGAATTAAGCACATCAGTAAAATGCAATCCCGGAATTACAAAGCACAAAAGTTGCATATGACTGTATATTTAGTTTAGCCAACATGTCAAATATATGTCTACTGCTATTTTATTTGTCAGTAGCATCATCGGTACGTCCACTTTTTCTTTTTGAATTTGGGAAAATCACACGATTCAGCCTATTTGAATAAAACTATATAAATCTACACTATTATAATAAATTATGTATGACTAGACCTGGCACATATAGACTATGTTATCTTATTATAAATCCAGAAACTCGACCTGATCTTCACAGCTTTCATCCGAGTCTAGGGGCGGAGTTCTTGACGGCGATGGTGCTGTTGGTCTTGCTGGCAATTCCTGATGGGAAAGGGGAGGTAACTGTTTACAAGATTGTTTAGTTCTTGTAGTTTTAAAACATTTATTCTGTTTTTTCTGCGGTAGTGTCCATGTTCTGTACATATTACTTTTTTGTCTTGAAAGTACGAAACTGTCATTTAATCTGGATGAAGTGAATAAACTATCTCTCGTCTGCTGACGTGTAATTGTTAAAACTTCCTTAATAATCTTATCCTTCTTTGGTTCTGAAACTTTATTGGCATATACGATTTCATTATCTAAAGTAACATCTTCATATTCGTCAGTTAGTTTATCTAAAAATCCTGAATCATTTAATCCAAAGGTTAAACCTTGTCCTATTTCTGGAAGTGGAGCTTTTCTTTGAAGTCCAGTAAATGTCGGCTGCCGATTCATTTGAAAATCGCGCACAAATCTGATGAAATCTTCTGTTCCAGGATCCGGTCGACGTGTTGGTACATTTTTGCGTTGATTCCTTTTAGCAGTTGGAGATTTTGATTTTT
Source organism: Gigantidas platifrons (assembly GCA_002080005.1). NCBI lineage: Eukaryota > Metazoa > Mollusca > Bivalvia > Mytilida > Modiolidae > Gigantidas > Gigantidas platifrons. The sequence goes on along the minus strand of MJUT01050868.1, from coordinate 31,706 downwards.
TTGGTCTATCACCCCTCATTCTTTCCATCTACATGTACTTGTGATATCCAAAACTTACTAAAGGAGAACCATCCCTGCACAAAATAAATAGATGAATGAAATATAAAATGAATCTTTTGAACAAAATGTATACATTAATATGAATAAAGGAATAAATAGAAAGTTATAATTCAAGTTTTTTCCACATTTAAACATAATATATTATGTTGAATTAATGATGTTCTATTAACACTGAAGGGAATTTGTGCTCATTCAACATGAATAAATTAAATTATATCAAGCCAATATTACATATGTCTGGTTATTGATATTTTAATCTATCGCTGAAAACAAATCATGGAAGCGTGACATTGACAGATCATGATTGATCGACTTTTACATAAAATATTACATCTTAGTGAGACTGAAGTATTTCTACATTAAACATGTTAATCTAATGCAACTGAAACATGTTTACATTAAACATGTTAATCTAATGTAACTGAAACAGGTTTACATTGAACATGTTAATCTAATGTAACTGAAACAGGTTTACATTGAACAAGTTAATCTAATGCAACTGAAACAGGTTTACATTGAACATGTTAATCTAATGCAACTGAAACAGGTTTACATTGAACATGTTAATCTAATGTAACTGAAACAGATTTACATTGAACATGTTAATCTAATGTAACTGAAACAGGTTTACATTGAACAGGTTAATCTAATGCAACTGAAACAGGTTTACACTGAACATGTTAATCTAATGCAACTGAAACTGGTTTACATTGAACATGTTAATCTAATGCAACTGAAACAGATTTACATTGAACATGTTAATCTAATACAACTGAAACAGGTTTACATTGAACATGTTAATCTAATGCAACTGAAACAGGTTTACATTGAACGTGTTAATCTAATGTAACTGAAACAGGTTTACATTGAACATGTTAATCTAATGTAACTGAAACAGGTTGACATTGAACATGTTAATATAATGCAACTGAAACAGGTTTACATTAAACATGTTAATTTAATGCAACTGAAACAGGTTTACATTGAACATGTTAATCTAATGCAACTGAAACAGGTTTACATGCTGCATTATTTTAATGTGATTGAAACAGGTTTACATTCTGTATTGAACATGATATATTAATGCGAATGAAACAATCCTGTATTCTGTGTTAAACATTCTATTTCAATGCCACTGAAACTGTTCCAAATTTTGCATTAAACTTGATATTTTAATACGAAAACATGATATCTTAGGGCAATTGATACCGGTCTGTATTTTAAATTAAGCATGATATTTTATTGCAACTGGAACACATGTGTAATTAACATATGCTATTGCAACTGAAACACATGTGTAATTAACATATGCTATTGCAACTGAAACACATGTGCATTTGACATGACTGAAAATTGAATATGAAGAAATTTCTGAATTTTCCTCTTGTTTTTATAATTAAAACATGCATTGTATAAGTAATACAGCATACAGGGTCAAAAAGAAAACAACACAAGGTTAAAGTTCAATTTGTTTAGACACATTTTACAGCTACTATTTTTCTATAGGTGTACATATACTACAAAGTCAAGAAAGTCTGAATAGAACAGTTTTTGTGTTAAATTGTCTGAAAAAGTTCTGCGCATTCTTAATTTTCAGAAATGTCTCTTAAAAAGTTTGAACAAGCACATTGTATGAATATTACTTGACAGAGTTTGAACATTCTTAAGATTGTCTGAAAAGTCTGCTAACAAGGAAGGTGCTGAACCAAGAGTTCCTAGTTAAAGTCATCACTTCGAAAGTTTTACGGTCGCAACCCATGACTTTGTTGACCGCTATGGAATATCTGTGTCACAAATTACCACGGATATGTTCCACCTTTCGTAAATACTTTCCGGTCCTTTCCTCATTCATGACTTATTACCGGGTTTGTAACTAGATTAACACGACGGGCGTCACTACTGGAACAGGAACTGCCTACCCTTCCGGAGCACTTGAGATTATTCCCAGTTTTAAGTGGGGTTTGTGTTAATCGATCTTTAGTTTTATGTGTATGTTTTGTAGATCGTTGCTTGTCCTTTTTCTTTTGGCCATTGTGCCATCCTGTCTGTTCTTCTATTTACGGATTCTGATTTTCGCTTCAACCTCTTATTTCTGAACATTCTTAACATTGAATGAGAAACGTTGTTTAAAATACCGAGTACTCTTAGTATTATACAAAGTATGACCCTTTATTACTGGAAGTGTTGTTTTGCTTTAAATGTCCCGATCAATAGAACAGGTTCACTTCTTTTAACTTGCCATTCCCGTCATATAAAAACCAAGACGATTGATTGGTGGAAATGTCGTGTCACTATAACATGTCTCGTATCCGTACATTCGAGCGTGTTTACTTCATGACACTTAAATGCTCTCACATAAACTGACATCCTTCTATCTATACAAACTAAATCAGTTGTATATATAATTGTCAATGAATAAATAAAAATACCTTGTATATGTGTTATGCAAACAGCGTGGCATTATTTATCTTAATACAAATATTGCACAAAGTGTAAATATGATTTCTGTGTTTCTTGTTAAATATTGAAAATTGAATTTAGAAAAATAAATAAAAATAAAAACGTATATATCTAATTTAGTGCACACGACGCATTTGTGGAAGAACTTTCATCAGATACGCTCAAAGTCAAAAGATTTGAAAGTCAAATAATTTCAAAGTCTTTTGGAGAAGGACGAAAATCAAAGGGTCTAAATATGATAATCTAAATTCGACACTACAAGACGGCTAGCTGTTTCTAAGGAGCAGTAATTACATTGTAATGCTATTGTGTCATTCTAGCGTGAGCAGTGCATACATGGACAATCAATTGCTATCATAATTTTATTTATTTTGTCTCGTCTATCTGGATATTGAATCCCAGGTTATTCTTTGATTTTCGCATTTTACACTCTCAGCGTACAGGCTTACTGGTTGTTTTTTTTACACAGCTACTAGATACTTTATTTTCTAGACTTTGCGATTAACCACCGGATAGAGCTAACAAAAGTTGTGAGCTTTACACATGCATAGATTACTTATTGTTTTAATCAGGGGCGGATTCAAGGGGGGCGCACCCCCCCCCCCTTAAATTGGAAAAAATATGATTTTTTTTGCGTAAATTTGTGATTTTTCACACGATATACCCCCAAATTTTTCGCGCCTCCCTCCGCTCGGCGCGATTTTTTTTAAGTGCGCCCCCCCCTAACTTGAAATCCTGGATCCGCCCCTGCTAATGATCCAGATTCCCCTGTACCTCTTCCGGTAGTAAGGTATTTTCGTTAGTATGAACATTCACTCACAGCTATGTAATACAATTAGACTAGAAAATGTCTTTCTTTGTAAAAATCGTTAGAGAGAGGAAAAACATTGCTTCCGCCATAGTTAACTTAAAGCAACTTGAGATCTTTAAAAGTGATAAACAAACTTTAGAAACCAACCATTTCTAATAAAGTGGATCATACCAGATGAATGTGGTAAGTAAATGACAGAATACATGTAAAACCTGAAATGCATCTATAACCCTCATTTTGTGTGACATGCACTCATGCGACTTTTCATACACCCGGGGGCTGTCGTAGTCATGATTGATTGTAAATTGGATTTATAATTACCTGTGCAATCAGTGCCTATCACCACTAAAAGTAAGAATTGGAATCCCGCTCATGGGGAGTCGTATGCTATACAACTTCATGTGATAAAGTTTGTCAGTGACTTGTGGCAGGTTGGTTGTTTTCCCAGGGTACTCCAGTTTCCTCCACCGATAAAAATGACCGCCACGATTCAGCTGAACTATTGCTGAAAGTGGAGTTAAATATCATATCTCTAGCCCTTTTCAACCGCTCCGATTATTCTTAATACGGGTTGTCGCTTTACGTCCTCCGTACCAGTTTAGATCTGATATATAATGTACATGACCACTAGGTCGTTGGTATAACATGTTAATGAATTAATTACGTTGACCAATTAAAAAGAAAATATCGTTTTACTGAGGGAATTTGTAAAACAAATAAGATCTAATATCTCCACATGACATATTAGATTACTAAATTACATAGATTCGGAATAACAAAATGATTGTAAACAACACATCAAAGAAAATAATCTCATTATTTCAATGATAATAGTTAGGTATTTCATGTTTATCTTTCTATCAATCAAACCATAATACTTTAATTCGTCTATTTTAGTTAGTGGTATTATTTTATAATTTAAAACGTGAGATTTGCGTATTTTTTTTCATTTATTGGTGTTGTGTGCAAAAGTAGGAAATGGGGGGAAAAATCCATGTCTCCACAACCACAATATTGGTTTTATACAAAGATATCTTTTCTCACGTTCTGCAAACAAATTAAAAAAATTTTATTCAGCAAATTCACTTCTATATAAACAGAAATATTTAATTTCGGTGATGTGTTTTAATCGCAATTTCCTTTCATTTCTAACTGCACGTGACAAATAGTAAATATACTCCATTTACAAAACAATTTCAAGGAAGATTACCGATGAGAATTTAACAAATGGAAACGATTTAACAAATTTGATTAAGAAAAATACATTGTGTATGTAAAAAATTGTAGGTAGCAATAGTTGCTTTTCACCGCTATTTATCAAGCGTTTCTCGATCTTTCAATTATATTTAAGGTAATATTTGCAATTTTTAAACAAGTTATAAGATATAACCTGGTTTGGGGCAGGTTACGCTTATATATATATATAATAACCGCAAATTTAACCGCGAAGTTGACCGCGAAGCGGTTTATGAAAGTGTCAGCTGTTACAAATAACCTGTTAAAAAAATTCAAATATTCCTTGTAATTTAATTTTTACAATAAAATTGAATTGAAACCTCGATTTTAATTTCGATTGTTTCGTGGGCCTATTTGAATAAGTCGTTTGCGAATGAATACGTTGGCGATGTCCCAATACCAACCCAGGATATAAAGAAGAAGCAGTGTTGCTTCAGGCGGATCCGCCAATCAGATTGCAGTATTCACAGTAGATTAAATTATTATGTAATGACAGGAAGAAGAGAGATTCATTATAAACATAGTTATCAACTTGAGTGTAGACGACGCATTTCTGGAAAAACCTTAATTAAAATATAACATATTCAGAAAAAGTCGTAGATACCTGGTCAAATAGCCACTTCACAAAAGTCGTAGATACCTGTTCAAATAGCCACTTCACAAAAGTCGTAGAAACCTGGTCAAATAGCCACTTCACAAAAGTCGTAGATACCTGGTCAAATAGCCACTTCACAAAAGTCGTAGATACCTGGTCAA
>MJUT01050868.1:4266-26275 GCA_002080005.1 Gigantidas platifrons | reverse complement strand
ACAAAAGTCGTAGATACCTGGTCAAATAGCCACTTCACAAAAGTCGTAGATACCTGGTCAAATAGCCACTTCACAAAAGTCGTAGATACCTGGTCAAATAGCCACTTCACAAAAGTCGTAGATACCTGGTCAAATAGCCACTTCACAAAAGTTTAGAGAAAGTAAGGGTAATAACAAAATGACCGAACACTGAGCAATCTTCTAAAGGGGAAGTCAAAACTCATAAATCAATGAACACCGAGCAATCTTCTAAAGGGGAAGTCAAAACTCATAAATCAATAAACACCGAGCAATCTTCTAAAGGGGAAGTCAAAACTCATAAATCAATAAACACCGAGCAATCTTCTAAAGGGGAAGTCAAAACTCATAAATCAATAAACACCGAGCAATGTTCTAAAGGGGAAGTCAAAACTCATAAATCAATAAACACCGAGCAATCTTCTAAAGGGGAAGTCAAAACTCATAAATCAATAAACAGACAAAATCAGTCAACAACCGGGAAACTGGAAAACCGCAATGGCCCTGACTTGGTACAGGCATTTCTAAAGAAATGGTGAATTGAATCAGATTTTACGGCGCCAACCTCTCGCTTCCATTACGGTTATTCTTTTAGTATTCGCAACATACGTTTAATATTCATGCAACAGTTCCATTTCTACAAAACAAAGGAATTCCCATTAGAGGTTGTTTCACGTTGATTTTGACCTTGGTTGACACAAATGAATGTACCGACGTTTGATGCAATATTAAAAGTAGACCAAACATATGTCCAAACACAGTCCTGGGTACTGGTCACGGTTCTTAGGACTAGACCCACAGACCTACCCAGCGTTTCATTAGTTGGTGGATATATAGGGGATACCCTTTCGATATATATTGTCAGGTTAATAATACGGATAGCTGACCACGGACCATAGTGTTTGGAGAGTGCCATGCTCACTGCAAGTAAAAGATCTCTTTTGTCGATTTCGAAAAAGAGTGTAGTTACAAACGTTGTACATTGTTCGTTTCCTCCCAACTCTCCCTACTTTTTCAGAGTCAGTCAAGATTCGTTGCTCCTGTTATCACATTCCTCCCTCAATACTGGATTGTTTTAAGATATTTATGAGCTTGTTCTCCTATTGAATATAACCGAGAAAATACTCATCGTTGGATTATAATAATTAATCAATCAACCAAGCATAACCGTCGTATTTTCATCATACATATATCCCAAAAATCTAGAAACAACCGAAAGTACTGAGGAAAACGTTAGATGCAATCCTAACTGGAAAGGATACAGTCCGTAGTGTGATATATGTCCAAGCATAAAATCCGTATATTTATCATGCATATATCAGTAAAAATAATAACTAACAGATATCAACAAGGTTAAAGTTATTGTGTTTTCAGAAATGGATTTGAAGGACCTAGGTGATAATGAAAAAGGTTTTAAACAAATCTCTTGAAAGTCAAACAAAGTAGACAACCTAGTTATTATATTTGTAACTGATCTGGATGAATGTAGTAGAGAACTCTAATGTGGAAATATAGATTCTCCTAAGATTCTTTATTTCTTAAACACCATAGTAAGTACAGTGGTACAAAGAATTTGTTCAATATGATAACATAAATAATAATGACACACATGACAAGATGAAATAAGTAAAATGATTAACAAATACAGTACAGCAACAACAGGGGATTAACCTGGAAGAACCACTTGAGAATTTATAACCCTTATAAATTTGCAAAGATTTTTTAGTTTACTTTTTTGTTTAGATTGAAACAATTTTCCGAACTTTAATATATTAATTCTGTGTATAAAATAAGGATTTAAACATTGTTTTCTGATATCTACTAGAGATTGACACTGAAGTATATAATGAAATTCGTCACCAAGTTCTTGGCATTGACATAAATTACAGTGTCTATTTTGTCGTTCAATTATATGCCATCTGCCCGTTTCTATTGGTAACCTATGGTTTCTGGTTCTAAATCTATAATATGTAATTTCTATCTCCTTCAGTTGCCCGTGCTGAAGGAGAATTTGTTTCTCCCATTATTTAACACGAACTTTATTTCAAAAGCCGTCAAACGAGTCAAACGAGTCAAATGCGGGGAAAGGCACGAGACATTTTAATTCTCTAGAAGATTACAGATTTTTCCACCACTGGTTCAGCGGGGTTAAAACGACGTCATAATGGGAGAAACAAATATATTAAACGCTATAAAAGAAAAGATCACAAGCCTCAAATTTCAAAATATTATTACATGGTTTCTTCACCTCAATCGAATGATTCATATATTTCATTACAAGAATAAAAGCCTTGCGGGATCAACTGACATAGCAAAGGATGTGCAGAGACATGCTACATGTAACAAAATGTTCAATACCAAGAAATCAAACTCCAATTATGATACAATCTCCTAAACGAAATAATAGGTTAAAAAGTCACTGAATCATGTGTAGCTTAATTCGATTTATCTTGATATATCATCTGAATAATACGATATTGATTTCAAACGATAAATGAGTGTTATTATTACAGCACAAGGAGACATCTTGTCTAATGATTTATCTCCATTGATACTTAAAAAAGACAATTTACGAAACACCTTGAGCAAAAACATATAGATTAAAATGTTTGTAAAATGAAGTTTTAACAGTAGACAAAGTGGTAATTTTGCAGTTACTTATTGTTGTGTAAGTAAGATTTAATCGTTATGTGTTGCTTTGATCTTTCAATCCATTAGAGGTAATTAAAAGTAAATTAACCTGGTTCATTTCACAACAATTTAAAACATAATTTTTAAATGATTGTATAGATCGTATTCCTTTTAAGTCGAATATACAAAAAGGATACAATTATACACTTTGGTGGAGCCTAAGCAGAAGTTTATGCTTAGATATAAATTCCAGAACTTTGTGAAATGAATTACATTTCTCTTAGTAACAATATGTTTGCAGTAACTCCATCTGTGAAAACAGCTTTCTATATAAAGCAGCAAATTGCTATAGTGTACAATATTAATGTTATATACATTGCGATGTAAGGAAGAAGATTGTACAACAGATGACCAATGCCTAGACGAATAATCAAAGTACTGAAAGTACTGAGAGCCGTGGTAATCTTTCAATCTCAATGTGAAAGCCTTGAGAGAAAAAAAATGGGTGTTGGAAACAAGATTTAGGCTTTGACAACAGGAGACATCTGTATAGCTGTTCAACTAGCCCTTTAGCAGCCATGTTTGTGATGAATCAACACCAAAGCAACAACACTAAGAAAACATTTGGTTAAATGGAAAAATTGTCAAGATGTAAATGTTATTCACTATAGGCTACTGTTTGTAGCCATGTTGAATTTACCTCCTTACTGCATTCAACAAACATATATCATCTTAATATTTCCATGTCATGGCAGTTTAGACAAATCATTACATTTATATATTAACCATGTTTGATATACTGGCACCTTGATGTTCAGATCTGATTGATAAGGTTATAATACATAAATATAAGAGACTTGATGTTTTCGCTTAAGAATGGTAATGTTGTAAAAATATAAGTTTACAAGTCAACATTTTTTTGGACCCAACATTGCTTATTTAAAAAAAATTTAGCAGTTCATATAATAACAGATATCAATTAAGAATAGCAACCAAAAGCAGTAAATTAAGAATAATAATAGCCAAATTTATAGTACAATTATTGACACCATGGGGTCAGACTTTTCCAGTTGGAATATTATTATTGGAGGAAACCGGAGTACCCGAAGAAAACCATGAACCTTCGGCAAGTCACCGACAAACTTTATCACATATGTTGTAGCGAGTACACCTGGCCTGAGTTGCATGTAGGTAAAAGGTGGGAATGGAGCAGCTGCAGGATTATCAGAGATTTTATTACCACAGATAAAAAGATGACATAATGGTATAATAATATTCCACGGAAAGTATTCGCTAATCTTATTTCTATGATTATGGTGTTTAACGCCACTTTCAAACAATATTTCAGCTATATCTTTTAATTTAATGCTTTATTTATTTATAGAGGATTACAAACAGCCGAAGACTATATCGTGGCGGTTAGTTTGATTGGCTTGAGGAGACCGGAGTACCCAGAGTATACAACCTACCTTTCGCAAGTCACTGACAAACGTTATCACATAATGTTGTATCAAGTGCCAAAACCGGGATTGGAACACACAACTTCAGTGGTGACAAGCACTAATTACACAGGTAGTTTCAAAGAGAAAAATATTATAAAAAGTATCACATATCAGACAGAAAAAATCCTTAATAAAATACTGTCTGTATTATGCTACGATATATAAAATAAAAAAAAAATCATAATAAAGTACAGAAAATGATGATTAAATCTAGATTTTCATGTAAATAACACTTAAACTATGTAAAACGTAGATTATGGCTTCTTTTCTTCATGTCGATCTGCAAATCGCCGCATTTGGGAAAAGAAGAAGTGATATTTGCTAAACTAGATCGTTTTTCTTAATTTTTTTTTATATTTTTGTAATCATATTAAATGCATAATATTGCTATAAATAACACATAAAACAACACAAATAATAGTTTTGGGTTCTTTACTTCATTATGCTTGATTGTTCTTCCCCACGTACTCTCCATCTGATTAAAAATAGCGATCTATTTATATATTATTGAACTGTGTACAGTTTACATTAATCTGATTTGTGAAGTACAACGATACCGTTCTGTAAGATAAATATTTTTTCTACAATCTTCCATTGTTAATTATCCTTGAATATTTATATTTACATCCTTAAATGGGATAAATATTTATTGTGTTTAAATTAGCCCTTCCCTCCGACATCTTAGATTGAAGTAATGTGACGACACGATCAAAATAATAGATATCTACGCTTCGATTCTGAGAATTTTACAGCTGGAAGTTCCAGTCTCAATATTTTAGATTTAGAATCATAGAAACTCATTTGTATATTAATTTATTGTGGTCAGTTGTCATATTTATTCGTTAGGTATTGCGAATTCAATACACACTATAATGAGAAGTATGTTTCAATGCGCAGTAATAACTGAGTGGCACGTGAACCATACGTCATACAGCATGCGTTACCGTTCTTGAAGGTTCTGGTAGCAATAGCCTGTGGCTAAAAATGAGAGACAGGGCTACCGGTATCGGTTGTATATATATGAATATATTGGGCGCAAGTTGTCACTAAAACGAGGATTGTTAAATGACAAAATATCATCTTTTTTAAAAACATAAAAGGAAATTAAATTAAGGTTATGGGCTAAATGTGTGTTGTTCTTATTTTTCATGATCCTGGTATACACTCTGCCTTATAAGTGTGCATGAATAAATCTATCAGTAGATTGTTCTCATTGAAATATTAATAGTCTGTTGACAACTATACCCTCATAAACTCCCAACAAATATGATGGTGATAAAACAGAACGCTGCGATAGTGGACAATATCATCTCACTGTGGGAATTTACGCTTTTTTTTAAAGATCAAATTATTTTTTCTCTATACAAAACTGTATTATAGTATATCTTCAAAAAAAAAATGTGTCATTTGTTTCAATAGGCTGTTTAATTTATAATGCGGTATGGTGTTGACAAAAAAACATGTTTTGATACCATTGCAGAATTTCATCAAAGATGGTGAAGAAAAAAAGTAGAATTTGCCTCTTAAGTAAGTAGTTTGTTGAGTAAGAAGAGCTCGAAGATACAAATTGGTAATCAGAATCCGTAAATAGAAGAAAGACAGACAACACAATGGCCAAGAGAAGAAAGACAGACAACACAATGGCCAAGAGAAGAAAGACAGACAACACAATGGCCAAGAGAAGAAAGACAGACAACACAATGTCCAAGAGAAGAAAGACAGACAACACAATGGCCAAGAGAAGAAAGACAGACAACACAATGGCCAAGAGAAGAAAGACAGACAACACAATGGCCAAACAGAAGAAAGACAGACAACACAATGGCCAAACAGAAGAAAGACAGACAACACAATGGCCAAAAGAAGAAAGACAGACAACACAATGGCCAAAAGAAGAAAGACAGACAACACAATGGCCAAAAGAAGAAAGACAGACAACACAATGGCCAAAAGAAGAAAGACAGACAACACAATGGCCAAAAGAAGAAAGACAGACAACACAATGGCCAAACAGAAGAAAGACAGACAACACAATGGCCAAACAGAAGAAAGACAGACAACACAATGGCCAAGAGAAGAAAGACAGACAACACAATGGCCAAACAGAAAACATGACAAACAACGATCTACAAAACATAGACATAAAACTAAAGATCGAGTAACACGAATCCATTAAAACTTGTTCACAATATCTTTTAATTGCAGAACGAATTGAGTTAAGAAGTATGGAAATATGTTAATTTGAACATGCATTCAGATGACCTGCAATATAAGGCTCTCTGTACATACAGTTCAGGAATTCAAACAATATAGGCAAATAACGCCCTCATATGTTCATGTCTTAAGAGTCCCAGTATATACTGCTATTGTACTGTTAATGTTTATGTTATCATTCTTTTTTTTTTATAAAGTACAAAATGTATGTGGTATTTTTAAGTGAAAGCGAAAGTGTGCAGATTTTTTTTTATCAATTGTGTCCAGTTATCAAGTTGGGAATCCATTAATTGGTTTAACTCCGTCACAATTTTGTACCTGTCCCAAGCAAGGACTTGGATTTTTTTTCTACGTCATTTTTCGTGGTGTTTTTTTTTTTGTTCAGCGAGCGCAGCTAAGATGAGATGTTATTGTTCGTTTTGTTGATACTGCTAGAATTGATGACCATTACTGTTCTAACTTTCTTCTCAGAATTGTCATTGTCCAGTGTTTTATTCTTGAACAGGATAATAAGTGTATTTCTTAAATACATGACAGGAAGCTGTATACTAATGGTCACAATAATATATCGTGGGAAATAAATAATCACTATCTTTGCTCATGCATGACGTTTATATTCCCGCCTTTGTTACAGCGAGGTACGCCCGACTAACTTGGAATACCTGGAGTATGAATGTATGTTTATCTCGCCTCTTCAACCATCCAACTTGGTCGCCGGGATATAGAAGGCAAATTGCTGATAGTGCATGGTTTAAAGCAAACTAACTACTAGTATTTAATTAAATAATGGACACTATATATGATATGTTGACATGGAAACACTAGAGTTTAAAAAAAAAATTATAATGGTGTATCATTCTTCTTGATTCGTTTAGTTAATAGTCTGCAAAGCAACAACTATTTGGAAAACTTGTTTTTAATTCATAAAAAGTGATAATGCTGGATATCAGAAGGGTTTGAAGATACCAAAGGGGTAACCAGAATCCTTAAATCAGAGAATGGCCAAAATAAAAAGGGACAAAAGGACAAACAACGATCAACAAAACATACACAGAAAACTAAAGATCGAGCAGTACGAACCCCACTAAAAACCAGGGGTGAACTCGAGTGATCAAGTGCTCCGATAGTCAAGTCTTGGAATTAACTAATAACCTTACTTGTTATAAGATTGGGTTCAGAACAAACCTCTAAAACACATCCTTGACAAAAAAAAATGATGAATTGAACATCCAAAGTTGCTAATAATGCCTGGAGCCATTAGACAAGACCTTTACATCTCAATCATAACTTTCTTGACTCGTATAAAAATATATTATATTAAATTTTCAAAAACAACGGAAATTGTTACAATTCGTTTAAAATAAAAGTGATTTATGTTGTACGATATAGGTATTGTGAAGTTTGTCAGTTTTGTTTCTCTGTTAAAATGCCTTCAAATAAAAGTTCAAATGGTGTGACATACCACCAGTTTAACTACCAAGTAAATACCAGGCTGATCATGACCTATCACTATTGTATGTTGTATTTTTTTAAATTTTGAAATCAGTTGAGTATGTAAGTAATAAGTAGTCATAGAGACAAGGTGTTTATTTTGGTGATAAAACATCTACTTATCGAGGGTTGGATTTACAACTACCTATGTAATCAGTGCCTATCACCACTCGAGGTGTACTCTATATAACATTATGTGATAAAGTTTGTCAGTGACTTGCGACAGGTCGGCGGTTTTCTCCGGTTTCTTCCACCAATAAAATAGACCACCCCGTTATAACTGAAATATTGTTGAAAGTGGCGTTAAACACCACAATCCTAACACCCTAATCCCAGACTATGGAGGAGAATAACCTACACCATGACAACGTTAATATATTCAAATTTTATTGTTCTACCTCTCAGTACTCTTGCTGTTATAATTATTTTCTATTGCCTATTATGACAATTCTTATATTTCAGAAACTTTAAAACTATTTTTGATAATTGATTGAACTTCAAAATTTTCAATTTTTCTTTTGAAACTTTCTTTCATGTATATTATTCTCCATATTACAGCTTTATGTTTAAGCTGAAATACTGCTAAAGTTGTTTGCATTAAAGACCAATCAATCAATCAATCAATCAATCAATCAATCAATCAATCAATCAATCAATCAATCAATCAATCAATCAATCAATCACAGCTTTAAAATGTGACGATCAATTTGAAGAGAAAAAAAAATGCAATTTAGGATAAAAAAAACCATCTCTAAATGACACAGTTACTATAGCTTAAAGGACAAAAGAAGCGTACGTTAAACAACAATCACTCAAAAGAAGCGTGATAATTACATTTCCAGAAGAGAACATAACTTATTAAAAGATGTGTCCCTTCTGACATCATTGTCTTTGCACAATCAAATTTATTATATGGAAAAGGCATAAAAAACCATTACAATTATCACAATTATAACAGATATGTAAATGCTTTAGGAAATTGATATGAGATGGGATTAATAATACGACCACGACCTACATTCATACTTTCCATCTTGAGAGAATCATTTATTATTGTTTCAGGTCAAAGGAACCGTTCCCCCACCCCGCTATATCATGGCGAGAACGAGTTACATTTTGATGAGGTAATGTAGATGATATCCATTTTGTACCCCGAGTTGGATTTTTATCGTGGTAGCTCAGTGAAATAAGAGTCCGTGGATAGACATGTCACTCTAATCTGACATATTATTCTGATTCTGAGCCAACCAGTATTTGCTCTTACTCCTTATTGATTGATGTTTAGTAGAAAAGCAACACATACTATTTTTTAGTCTTCGGTTTGACCTGATCGGGATTCGAACACACGATATACCATACACGTACTCGAGAAAAGTATGCTAACCGACACACTTCTTTCCATCTTGTAAATAATCCTGAGGAAGAATATCATTTATATTTTCTTTCAATAATGTATGACATCAAAATTCAGAACTATTGATTTGTGATTGTATAACAAACCTCCGAAAATATGATATTTAGACACTAGCCAATATCAATAATCTTGTTTCTATGGTATCAAAATATAAACAACTAAAAGTTGAAAACCAGATATGCGATTGTGCTTTTTTCTTCAAAACATATAAAGTTGTAAATTACATATAATAGTACCGCGATTTGTTTCAGTATAAGTAAAAGAAGTCCCTTGATATGGTACTAATTTAGTTTGTAGTTTTCCCCATTGTTTTAGTGAGAAGACTCCTGTTAATTATTTGACTTACACTTCCAGTAGAGTGGAAGTGGCTCCTCAGAAATTATTCTTTCATATATTATCTTAATTGCAGTACAATATTGAAAAACAATATTAAAAATGATTATATAGTTAATGTACAAGTGTTCGCGACCAAATGCGTTCTTCGGTATATATATTTTGTATATCTTTATCTGATATATCTTTGAATCTACGATATGGCATAGTCAAAACAGTGTAGATAAAAGGGGCATTATCTGTCAAATCGTATTTTTTTGCTACCCATAAAAACTATCCGATATGATTGATGCCTTGATAAAACTGTGTTTCTGTAACTTAAAAATGTTATGAAATGTACGCGCATCGGGGAAAAAACGTGTAACTGCGCGTGTTTTGAAATCGATCAAGACATGGACGTCATCTTATTAATTATCGATATTATTTACAGAGTTTGTCGAATCGTCATTAAATCAGTTCAACAATGCACTAATTTCTTATTTTTTGTGAATCTGCTTTTAGTCGATGTTAATTACGGACAAAGAACCATGCAGGTTGGCAGTTAATAAGCGACAAAATACAAATTATTCGTTTATACCTGTCACTAGTAAGGTCAATTGCATACGGAAAAAGCGAGGTCAAATTATTTGCTTGTAAGCAAATAAGTAATCGATGGTAATTTTCGTTCTCAAAAGGCGGAAAGTGGTTCGATAAGCTGTTTAATGTGACATATTTACCTTTATTTCATCATTTTAAAGCTATTTACCAATTTCCAAAACATATAATTTTTTAGATCAAAATCGTAGCTAATGTCCCTTTAAATAGTTTTAACTCGCAAAATGTCTTATGTTCAATCGAGTCACACTTTGTATATAGAAGGAATTATAATTACATGTAGGGTTGTTTTTTTACTTATCGTTTTTTTTTAACAAAGGCACGGACGGCCGGGTGATTTTTATTTTTATTTCAATTAAGCAAACTGGCCATGAACTTATCCGGGCTTTGTATTTTATTTGTACTCTATAACACACATTGTGTAATGAAAAAAATTGACAGTAAATAGAATTTTTTCTTAATATAAAACAAAATTACTTACCAAAGAAAAATAATGATAATGAAAATAATATATATGGTGGGCGAAATGCAAATATTTGTTCTTAATTAAAGCTGAAAACATCTTGTAAAAAACACAGGTATATAACATGATTTGCAAATTCTCTATACCTATGTATTGCAATGGTTTATTGAGAAATAAAGATATATAGCAAGCAAACAAAATCAAACTTTTGACGGAAAAGTGTTTATCATGCAGTGAACACCTTTTACAAATATATTTATGTAAATAGTAAATAAAAGAACCGCCTAGCGCATGAATGCATTTGCACTTGCATAATATTTAGTTTTATATATTTATAGAAAGCAGCCTTACAGTCTTAATGTATAACATACTTACAAGCCACATGCAAAAATTATTAAAATCTATCCATGCTTACTAAAGTTATCACATTAACAAGACACAATTCTCAAAATTGGTGATTTTTCAACCAAAAACTAAGATTTTCCTCCAAAATCCTTGCTTCAAATATTTCCATGTTATAACCCATCCAAGATAATGATAATTACAAGCCACATGCAAACAATTATTCAAATCTATCCATGTTTACTCAAGTTATCACATAAATAAGACACAATTCTCAAAATTCGTGATTTTTCAACCAAAAACTAAGATTTTCCTCCAAAACCCTTGCTTCAAATATTTCAATGCTAGAACCCATCCAAGATAATGATAATTACAAGCCACATGCAAAAAATTATTCAAATTTATCCATGTTTGCTCAAGTTATCGCGTAAACAAGAAAGTGTGACGGATGGACAGACAGACAGACAGACGGACAGACGGCCGCTATTACTATATCCCCTCACCGCTATCGCGGGGGGGATAATAATGATACAGGTGAAACGGTGGCATTCGGATAAGCCTATGACCGGATGTATTGACTGCCACCGCTAAGAGAGTATATAATAACGGAACTCTGCCCTGTAACTGACGTCAACGACCACTTCTTTAAGATTTCAGGAGCATGGAAAGAGAGTTGTGCAATTTACAAGCACCTTACCCCATGTAACAAGGGTCACATACGGCAAGCCCGAGATGTTTAACTAAAGAATAGAATAAATAACTTGATGGCAATTAAATTTAACAACCATTTCTGGGCTTTTATCAAATGCTTATATAAAAGTGTAGAAAATTAAAAATTAAAATAATATATTTCTTAATTTTCTTTCTTTTTCAGAACCATTTTTTCTGTTGATTTTCGATTTCTATCAGTTTGCTATATGTGCGTTTGAATGTAATAGAGTAACTTAAGCTGACACAAATATATATTTCTCACGTATGTAAAAAGTAGATACAAAAACAAACCTCAATAAAATGAAATTAATATTGAAATATTTAGAAATGACTTCAAGGATTTAAAAAGTCTTTATAATCAAATTATAATAAATCTTTATAAAAATAAAAATTAAATTTTTAACGAAATAAATATTATAGGAGCTTACCTTTGAAAATATATTACCTTTCAGTGGAAGGTCTCTTTGTTGTCTTATAGTAGTTGCCGGGTTCCAGCTTGTGATAATACTTTCACGTTTAAACGAATGCTATTGATATCAACCCGATCGATGTAAAGGGGATATTTAACTAGCGTTTTGTAGTAATATAGAAATAATTTTGAGTAAAAGTAGGAGATATTAGGTCTTCTTTTCCCCAACTGTCTTACACTTATTTATATTCGCATGTATATGACCGACATATATACTGTTTTACTCAAATTAAACCAATATTATTGTCAACAAAATGATATTGCATTCAGCACAAAGGAAGTAAACTTATTTAAATAAACTTGAAGTGTATTTATCTTGTAGGTTATTCAAACATATAGCAATTAAAAGTATAAAAGTTTAAATTTGCGATCCTAGTCATATAAATACAAGGTAGTACTAACGTGAAGATATACGTTATTGGCCAATACTTAACTTTAAAGTGAAGAGTTGACAAGCATTATGGTAAACATATTATCTACTATAATATAGGATACATCTTTATTGATTTATGAACAAATTACATATAATATAGATAATAAGGGATTCGTAGTCTTACCTAAATTGCCTTTTATTGTTGTTATCAATAAGATCGCTACGAAACAGGTCATGACCATATACGTTCAGATTACCAATCAAATTTGTCTTTTATTATATAATTCTATCGGTGACGTCATGGTATGGTCGTGATCGCTAGTAGTTGGATTTATAACTACCACTGCAATAAATACCTTTCACCACTAACGTTTTGAGTGCAAATCCCGCTCATGCGAGGTGTGCTTGATGCCATTTTATGTGATAAAGTGGATCAGTGACTAGCTGCTGCATGGTCGGTGATAGTGGATCAGTGACTAGCTGCTGCATGGTCGGTGATAGTGGATCAGTGACTAGCTGCTGTATGGTCGGTGATTTTCTCCGAGTGCTCTGGTTTCCTCCACCAATAGATTGAGCGCCATGATATAGCTGAAATATTGTTGAAAGTGGCGTTAAACAGTATAACCTTAACCCTTTATTATAATTCTACCCCTGTAAAAAACAGGACGACGAACTCAAAATATCTTTATTGCTAAACGTCGTCAAGAAATGAAAACTAAATGCGAAATTCACAAAGAGTGGTGAACAGACATTTTCAAGGGGTAGTCTAATCACCGAAATGGACCAAAATGAACCGAAATGGAGTAATAATGGACCGAAATGGAGACATAATGAACCAAAATGGACCGAAATGGAGATGTTACCACCCGGGTCCCTTCATTTATGAGAGATGGACGCTTAATTTTACAAGATATGTGTAAATTTGAAAATCATTTATTGTGTGAATGCCCGCCGCCCGCCATGCCCAATCACATAATAAGGCCCGTCTCGAGACGGGCGTATAAAAAAAAGAAAGAAAAGAAGAAAGACATGTTTATCTTAAATGATTTTCAGCCACAAATAAATAAACATATGTCTTTCTTTTTTTTTTCTTTTATTTCTTTTTTTTATTGTTTGTCGCGATCTTCTCACTCGCACTCTAGCTTAAAACATTTTCAGCCATAAATTAATGTTTAAAAAAATTCTAATTTTTATTAGCACTAAAAAACGCCCGATGGAGGGTCAATGGCTACAAATAAAATAAACAGTAATGAAATACACAATACCTATAAAACAAACGAAATTAACCGCCTCCTGTCCTCAGTGCTTATCAACTCTGTTAAAAAGGAGCCCAGCAACTTCACTTGTTCCCTCAGTACCGGGTTTAATATTTTGTTTAGTTTCTCAATTGAAGTTTCATTGTTTTCGAATATAAAATGTGACAAAAACTGGGAGCAAATCGGACCTGTTATTTGTCAATTAATTTCGGGCGTTTATGGGTCCTTTTCTATCCATAACTGCTTTATTTTGATGAAGTTTGGTTCATAACATCTCCATTTCTGTCCATTTTGGTTCATTATGTCTCCATTTCGGTCCATTATTACTCCATTTCGGTTCATTTTGGTCCATTTCGGTTCATTTTGGTCCATTTCGGTCCATTTCGGTGATTAGACTACCCGCATTTTCAAGGATAGGATAAGAAGAGTGAGTTTGAAGATACCAAAGAGGTAATCAGAATACGCGTATATCGAAGAAGAACAGACAACACAATGACCAAAAGAAAAACTAAAATAGGACAAACAACGATCTACAAAACATATACTCTCCAAAAAAAAACCCCGCAACATGTGAAAAAATATAATTTACTTCCAATTTTGAATATCATTTTAAATACAGAAATAAACATTACATTACACTGAAATTTGGCACACTGGTTGTTCAGACTTTAAAGTTCATTACAATGGCAAACTTTATCACATTAAAATCCATAGCGTTCAGATGACATCACTTCAAAGTCAATATCTGTTGTGCCCACCATTAGCCTGTAACACAGCACGGACACATTAGCAGCCCAATATCGTTACATCTGGGTACTTCACCTGAGAAACCTGACCATGACAGCAAGAGAAACAGCATAACACATTCCAGATCTCCGACGAATATCGTCACAGACAGTCGGAAACCGTTTCCGTGAAAACGGCTTCGCACCCACCTGACGTCCTTACTTTGGCGCAGCACTGAGACGTCGGCATCGACTTGCAAGGGTCCAATGGTGAAACAGAGTAAGGGGCTGGAACCTGCAAAACTGGAGGTGAGTTTGGTTCAGCAATGAATCAAGATTCATGCTGCAGACAAGAGATGGCTGTATACGTGTCTACAGACGCCGGAATGAGAGGTTCGCAAGGAACTGCGTTCTTGGGGTCGACAATTTTGGCGGAGGAAGTGTGAAGATATGGGGTGCCATAGCCTACGCCCGAAAAATTTAACTGGTGCACATCCCCGGCAACCTTAACGTCGCTCGATACAGAGATGAGGTTTTGACACCACACATGCTGCCCGCAATGAACCTCCGTGGGGAAGTTTTTTCAGCACGACAACGCTCGGACGCACACAGCTCGTGCTACTGTTGACTTTCTAGCCAACCAGAACGTAAGACTGATCCCTGGTTGTCTAAATCACCAGATTCGAACCCAATAGAACATTTGTGGGATGATTTGGATCGACGCGTGCGCAGTCGCTAACCAGCGCCGAAAACTCTGCAAGAACTACAGCAGGCTCTTGAACAAGAATGGGGAAGAACTCCACAAGACCGTATTCGTCGATTGATCGAGTCTATGCCGAGTTAGGTCCGTGTTGTGTTACAGGCTAATGGTGGACACAACAGATATTGACTTTGAAGTGACGTCATCTGAACGCTATGCACTTTAATGTGATAAAGTTTGCCATTTTAATAATCTTTAAAGTCTGAACAACCAGTGTGCCAAATTTCAGTGTAATGTAACGCGTATTTCTGTATTCAAAATGATGTTGAAAATTTGAAGTAAATTATATGTTTTCACATGTTACGTTTCTTTTTTTGGAGAGTATACATATGAAGCTAAAGATCGAGTAACACGAACCCCACTAAAAGTCGGGGGTGAACTCATGTGCTCCAGACAAGATGATGATGCCATTTATGTACAAGATCAACACGTTTGCCTGATTTTTATAGAAGAATGAATACGTCAGTAATTTGATATTGTTTTCACTTGTTCAATAATTTAATTTCAACAATTTGATAAATTTTGACATTTGTTTTTTTTTCTTTGCGTAGCTTGTGAATAAGAAAATGTGCTACAAAAATGGAATATGTACATACAAATCAAAACAAGACCAACGTCCAAATGCACAAAACAAACTTAATAAGAATTCAAATGTTTTACCAAGTTTATTTATATACATATATTGTAATATTTCAAAAAATAATAGAATATTATATTAAATTAAATACATTGTATGTTTGCTTTTTGAAACCATTTTCAGCATTTTATTAAGAGTCACTATGACAACCAGTTTAGTTGTGGAGGAAGTCAGATTTTTGGAAGAAAATAATAAAGCACACATTGATGTGAGTTGGAAGAAGATCTACACCTCACTGGCGAAAGGAGAGTGGTTAATGATCAACTTAAGCAGGAGTCCGATTCTCTCTAAATAATACTATAAACAGAAAGCAAGATCAAAAACGTAGATATCTAATTTAGTGCGCATGACGCGTTTCTGGAATAACCTTCATCAGGTACGTTACTGGAATAACCTTCATCAGGTACGTTACTGGAATAACCTTCATCAGGTACGCTACTTGAATAACCTTCATCAGGTACGTTACTGGAATAACCTTCATCAGGTACGCTCAAAATCGAAAGGTTGGAAAGACAAATAATTTAAAGTTTTAGGAGAGAAAAAAAAACCATGTGCTAAAGAGGATAGCCAAAGATGGTGATATAAAGGGGAACTAAATATCATTTTTGCACATGTTCCAATTCTTTATGGAATTGCATGTTTTAAATGCAGAAACCGATGATGAACTTTGCAGGCCTTCCAAATTAGAAAATCACTACAAATTCAGTGTTCAAAATCTGCTACTTACATGTACAATGAATATTGTTGATTGATTGATTGATTGATTGATTGATTAACGTCTTTAGTAGTGACTCCAATATGCCTGCAATTTTTTTAATCTACAAAAGAGTCTTTAGTGTACAAGGAGTGTGGCACTCTCAAAATAAGTTTCCCACGTCAGGCTTTCCATATTATAACTTGACAACCCCCCCCCCCCTCCATTCGCCACCTGGGGACGCGCTCAGCAGTTCTGTGGGTTTGAACCCAGGCAGTCTTCACCAGCACCCAGACAAGTGATTATTAAGATTGGTTTAATGGTAAAATGTCGGCCTATGTTTGGCGTCAATTTTAAGGCTTTGACTAATTTTGGCTTTAAAAAAAAGATTTATAGTTGTAGGTCTTGCGTTTGATCTATTATTTTGTTCCATTATTTTTGATAGAATAAAAACTGTGGGATAAATCTTGAGCAGTTTTGTTTCCCCATGCCACACAGTATACACAATATCCTAACGACGATGAATATCTACTGCTAATGAATAACGTCTTATTTACCTACTTCTTTATCCTAGATAACGTTTCTTATGAATAAATACAGCAATCATATCTTAAACGGTGACGTATTGTAGTGACCGACTATCGTATCTTAAAAGATTTGCCCAACCTTTTGTTCCAGTCATCGATTTTAAAAGTTAAGTGCTGTACAAGTTAACGTTGGACAAAAGACGATCCTCCGTGTTATGTAAACAATGTTCCTTTCAACTGACAAATTAAGTAAATAAGAAAACATTGAACTGTAAGCGGTCTAATTATATGCCAAGGAACACAATTACACCAAAATATTTACTTTTCTTGTAAACGTGATCAACTTGCTTGACTAAAAATGTCCAGTTGTTATCATAAATCTGGATCTTTATTCAATTTCAATTTCCTCAACAACGGGTCAATACTTGAATAATATTTAATTAACCCAATATATACATATAAGATATATGTAATATTTGATAATAGACGGCTTGTGTTCCATCTGTTATTATTTATCGAAAAAATGTTTTCAGATAATACCAATATAATAATTAGTTGAGAATGACAAAGCAAGTAATATCTAAAAAAAATAAAGAAAAAAGAAAAAAAGAGAATTTGTGAAATATATGATTTGAAGTTAGTTAAAACAAAGTTATTTACTAGTATATGTTGTTTTAAATGTTTAAATATTCGATAAAAAGATAGTCAAATTTATGTTGACTCAATCACAATTAGGTCTTAAAAATGTTGGGAATGTTGCTTAACAAATAATGGGAAGTTTACAACGATCTGTGTCTGTAATATAGTGCACAACGTCATAGTGAGAGTACCACACAAATAATTAAAATAAACAATATCAGGATATTTATATTTGCATTAAAATTCATGAGTAAACAATAGATTTTTTTATGAATTGTTATGACATTGTTCCAAGTTTAAAAAATACACAAAAACTTCTAATTAATTTCTAAAAAAAAAATCTATAATTTGATATTTCTTCTAGCAATATGAATTGATTCTGGGGACCGTCGTGGTTGTGTGGTAGTTGTATTTACAATTACCTATGCAATCAGTGCCTATCACTACTAACGTTGTGAGTTCGAATCTCGCACAGGCCATGCGTACTCGATACAACATTATGTGATAAAGTTTGTCAGTAACTTCCGGCAGGTCGATGGATTTCTTCGGGTACTCCGCTTTTCTCCACCAATAAAACTGACCGTCACAGATAACTGAAATATTGTTGAAAGTGGCGTTAAACACCATAACCTTAACACCCTTAACCTGAATTAATTCTTCATGTTCAAATGGGTATAATATATATTGAACTTATTCCAGATTCTTTAAAAAAAAAGTATTAAAAAAGAAGAAAACAATATTTGACAGCAAAAATTACTACAAAGAAATAAATATCACACGACGAGCACCCGACTTGGAGCAGGTAAAGTTGGATGCTAAATGCATCTGATCTCACTGCGATTTGTGTTGTCCTTTACGATTTTAGCATTGGTATTGACTCCTGTTTAACTTTATAACAACTCAAATTAGCTGATAACATAAACTTACTTATGCCTTTTTTTCAAAGTAATTTTCAAGTGAAGATTTTAGCATTATCGGTAGTGTAATGGTTAGCGTGGTTGACTGGAGTGCGGTAGATCGTGGGTTTAAAGACTATAAAATTGGCAATTATTGCTTCTCCGCTAAGGTCGTAACATTAAGGAGAAAGACCGGTTGGCTCGGAATCAAGATAATGTGTCCGAGTGGTGCAACATGTCTATCTGCGGACTGTTATTTCAGTGAGCTAGCACTTTAGAGTGACATGTCTATCCGCGGACTGTTATTTCAGTGAGCTAGCACTTTAGAGTGACATGTCTATCCGCGGACTGTTATTTCAGTGAGCTAGCACTTTAGAGTGACATGTCTATCCGCGGACTGTTATTTCAGTGAGCTAGCACTTTAGAGTGACATGTCTATCTGCGGACTGTTATTTCAGTGAGCTAGCACTTTAGAGTGACATGTCTATCCGCGGACTGTTATTTCAGTGAGCTAGCACTTTAGAGTGACATGTCTATCCGCGGACTGTTATTTCAGTGAGCTAGCACTTTAGAGTGACACATCTATCCGCGGACTGTTATTTCAGTGAGCTAGCACTTTAGAGTGACATGTCTATCCGCGGACTGTTATTTCAGTGAGCTAGCACTTTATAGTGACATGTCTATCCGCGGACTGTTATTTCAGTGAGCTAGCACTTTAGAGTGACATGTCTATCCGCGGACTGTTATTTCAGTGAGCAGCACTTTAGAGTGACATGTCTATCCGCGGACTGTTATTTCAGTGAGCTAGCACTTTAGAGTGACATGTCTATCCGCGGACTGTTATTTCAGTGAGCTAGTACTTTAGAGTTACATGTCTATCCGCGGACTGTTATTTCAGCACTTTAGAGTGACATGTCTATCCGCGGACTGTTATTTCAGTGAGCCAACACTTTAGAGTGACATGTCTATCCGCGGACTGTTATTTCAGCACTTTAGAAAGCCAACTAAGCGTGTTGATCTAGTACAAAGCGGACCTCATCATCATCTCATTGAAAATTAACATGTTCTCGCCATGATATGGCTGAAGATATTGCTGAGTTGACGTTAAGCAACAATCAGTCACTTACTTTTAGCATTATGTCAATAAGAACTACACATAAGTTATTGCAAAAGTGCAAAGGTCATCAGTTTATACCACAAAATCATGACTTAAAAGAACACCAATGAAACTTGAGTAATAATATATTGTGGGAAAATGAATTTCAAAACTAGTTCAAAGGATTAAGGTCAAACTGTCCTACAGCTGAACATTGTTAGTTAGCGGTGAACTGGAGACTCGCCTCTGATCTCCCTGACACCCATTCATATGCTGTGGTTAATAAGCTGGATACCCCTCTTCTTTACCTTTGGCTAGCTGAATACCCCCCCCCCCTCCCCATTACTGTACACTGAACAACCCCCCTGGTGATTGATAAGTTGGTAATTAGCAACTGCTATGTATCTGATATACACGATGAATAGACAGGTTATCGTAATTTTCACTGCACTGGACAACTACTTTCTTTTTTGTTGCATTGGATCGATATGTGTGTGGTACTCTGCATTGGACATCTAACCATTGGTGACGATGTATCTGCTGGAATTTTTTTTTTAGCTAACATCTTATCCATTAAGACAGTGTGTCAACTGGAATCCTTTTTTTCAGCTGACATCTTATCCATTACAACAGTGTGTCAACTGAGATCCTTTTTTTCAGATGACATCTTATCCATTACGACAGTGTGTCAGCTGGTTTGTATCTTTGTTCATGTAGCTGACATCGAATTCATTACAACAGTATGTCAACTGGAATCCTTTTTTCAGTTGACATATTATCTATTACAACAGTGTGTCAGCTTTGCTCTTTACTGATCCTGTCCTGTCATTTTAAATTTACGACCGACCTGAAGACACCACAGAGGATTATCCCACGAAACCTTCATGTCATGCTGGATTTCTATTTTGTCAAGCGATTTAAAAAAGAAAACCGTGTGCCATGTTCATGTTCGCATCGACTTTGTAGGAGCGACTATATACCTGATCTTCCTCTTATCGACATATTAATGTGCAGTAGAATGATTTGACAGGCGTGTTTACAGAGAAGGAATTTATTATGTCCTAAATTTTAATAAATCAAATTTAAATCTTTATACCCTCTTGTGATATCGATACCATCAAAGGATTACAGAAATGTTTGTGCCAATTTATTTCTATATTAGTCCAATGACAATCTGGTACATAATCACAATCCAAAATGATTGATTTCGATTTGATTTGAAAATCAATTTTTTTCTAATGATAAAATAAACCACCTTTACAAATATTTATTCCCTTTAATAAGATCATTCGAATTCAAAGTCCCACGCGAAATTTATATGGTCAGAATATCAAAGTGAACGGCTAAAATACTTTGGCATTTATTTTCACTCAAAAGTTTGTTTTAAGAGGAGAGAAAGGTGTAATGAATTCATTAGCACAGATTATGATTTTTTTTGTGACAAACTGTCCCAGTTGTCTAAATATCAACACATAGATCCGGTTATTGTCACATATGGCGTAAAAATGGTTGACATATGTTAGTTACAAAAATACTGATGTGTGAGGTTAAGGGTTAGGGTTATGGTGATTAACGGCACTTTCGACAATATTTCACACATCAGTAGTTTGTCAGTGACTTGCGACAGGTTTATGGCTTCCTCCGCCAATAAAACTGACAGCCACGATATAACTGAAATATTGTTGAAAGTGGCGTTAAACATCATAAACCAAATCAAACCAAACCATATTTTATTTGATCAATTTGAGAAGAAAAAAAATCATGTGTACGATTTAACGCTTTGCACCAATTGGCGATTTAAATATTGTAGAAAAAAAGTCGTACAATGACCTAAGAGTCATTCAGTTTCCATTACTGGATTAAAACAAAAAACACAAAATAAATAGTAAGGTACGGTTATATGTTAGTCATACGTGGAACATGCAAATATTAGAATAATAAAGTATAAACAGTGATGGTCAACAATTCAGCCAATATCAACAAAGCGAACAATCACCTCTCGCCTGAAATTATCATTGGACATAAAAAAAAGAAAGAGATATGATGTTGGAAATCCAGGTCTGGCTTACGACTGAAGGTCTGGCTTGGGACTGAAGGTCTGGATTACGACTGAAGGTCTGGCTTGGGACTGAAGGTCTGGATTACGACTGAAGGTCTGGCTTGGGACTGAAGGTCTGGATTGGGACTGAAGGTCCTGGCTTGGGACTGAAGGTCTGGCTTGGGA
>MJUT01050860.1:296172-324895 GCA_002080005.1 Gigantidas platifrons | reverse complement strand
CCAGACTCCAGATTAAGATTTTTTATTTCTTTAAAAACCGAGGTATATGGTATAAATAACATATATCACAATTGATAACATACACAAGTATACACATGACAAGAAACATCAGTGTGCTCACAATTTAATATTGAAATATTTCAAGATTAATAATAAATAATGAACTACATGAATTCTGGTGTTGGTATTTGTGTTTATGTTATATATCTATTGTCCTCTTGTAACATCAAACAGAAAAGCAACACTTCTTCCATTTACAACTAGTAACCTATTGGTAGATCTGTCATAATCAAGTACTTGTGGTTCTACTAGACCATCCTTAGAAGACAATAGTTGTCTGTGATGTTGTCCATCAGGGGAGATAACCACGACATTGATAGAATCACGACCGATGACATACACGTTTCCATAATTGTCTACGGAGATACCAAGTGGACATTTTAAAACACGTTCATCTTTGAATTCCCATTGTGTTGTACCTTGTAAATCACAGCATGTCACGGTTTTTGTCTTCCAGTTTGTGTAATAAAGTTTGTCTCCAAATGTTGCCACGTAAACAACGTAAGTCATCTCTCTGTTGATGATATCACTTACAGATTTATCATTGAGGTTTAACATCTTTAGTCCTTTATCACCTGCACAATAATATATTGTTCTACCTCTAATCGCCATACCCCCAATGTAAGTATCCATGGAGATAGTTGTCATGACTTTCTTACTTTCTATGTCTATTATAGTTATACATTTTTTACCTCCATTTCCAGATGATACAGCCACGCTATTGTCTTCTTTTATAGAAAGTGTATCATAAGAGTAGGAACCTTTTTTATCTTTACCAATTTGGAACAGTTCTACTCCTTCTTTATTAAAAAATGTTACAATATCTTTTCCGTAGCAGGAAAATACCATTCTGCCATCTGGAAGTAAAGAGCACCCCGTTATATTCTCTCCCTTTGTGTTTACCTTTTGTTTCAGATTCAGGTGTATATTGTCAACTGACATAGGTGGTAGGTCAGCTACCATTATCTGGGCTTGTTTGTCCCTTTTTCTAGCTAAGGTTAACTCACAAGGCTTTGATTCAACAACTACTTCTCCAAAGCTTTGAATGCTGGTGTTTAAGTTCTTCAGATTCGTATCTATATTACATGATATTTTGGTTTGTTTAAGACTGTCACTGTTCACTAGAGCATGTAAACACGTGTCTTGGGCTTCTACGTCACTCCCTATTTGCTTCAAGGCCAGAAATGTTTGCAGATCTGATGCATACTGTTTTATATTGACCATGTTTGTCTTGTATTCACTCAGTTCTTTCTGTTTCTCATCTAAAGATACCATCAATTCACTTGTTTGCCTGGTAACTACGGTTACAACTTCAGTCAATTCATTCAGCAGATCTTCTTGTAACTTGTCAAGATGAGTATTGATGTTTCCCCTAAGTTTCCGTATTTCATTTTCAATTATTATTTTCTGTTCTGTAACCGTAGCCGAGTTGTTCTCTCTGTTTTGTCGAATTTTGTGGATATTTTCCATCATTTCGTCAATTAATCGTTCTGTTTCATTAAATTCATGTGAATTCTTCACATTTTTAACTATATTTTCAAGAACAGTTAAATCTTTGCATTCATTGTGATCTTCCGCGATACAAATTCTACAACATGGGAACCCATGTTTCTTACAGTATAATATAAACCTTTCGTTATGCTCGCTGCAGAACTCTCTAATTTCTAAAACGAACGACGGCAACTTTTGGTATTCAGAAATATGTATGGTGCTATGGTTTCGGGAGGAGTTTGATAAACTGTGATGCTGTGTGCAGTCTATGCATAATCCTTGATCACATTCTGAACACCACACGTCTGATGGCTTCGAAATTTGGCGGACATCACATATACCACAGGTAGATGGAGAGCTCGTCATAATGTTGATATCCTGAAATATATTATTTGTGTTTAAATTCAAATTTAAACTTTTTACCTCCATGTACTAAAATTAATTGATTCAAATCAGATCATGCTTTCAGTTTGCACATTTCTGTTTTAATCCTAACATATTCTATATCCTACACAATAAGTCTGAAGTTTTCTTTTTATTTTCTTCAGGTGTACTTCATTGTTATAAATAGATCGATATTTATTTTAATCACCTTCAATTTAACTTCTAATTTAAAAAAAAATATTCTGTTAATTCTTTTTTTGTCATTTAATGAAATTTCTACTTATATATAGTAATAACAACCATCTTGGATGGAGAGTAAGGAAGTTACACATAATTTTAAGAGCGGACCAACCAAAGATAATTTCAGCTCAATGATTTTTTTTTGCGGACCAACCAAAGATAATTTCAACTCAATGATTTTTTTTTTATCAAAATATGCATAACCGGTATTAATCATCTTCGCTACCCAAGGGTTACGATCCGCTCTACTGAAGATGAGTAGAGCGGATCGTAACCCTTGGCTAGCGAAGATGGTATTAATCGACTGAAAGAAAATTGTCACAGAAAAACACAGAAGAAATGTTGATTGTGACGCAGCAGCAATGTATATTTGAGTTCTTTTTGACTTAAAATGAAGCAGTAATCAGTTATTCAAGAAATTTCTATTGCTAGTAACATGAGCCATAGAGAGCTGTACTGTCGGACACAGATATGTAGAGAGACTACGCATGGTTCAGTTGTTACAGAGGACAAGATTTAAAGGTAAATGTTTACGACGGACGACGGACACCAAATGGTGGTAAATACTCACCCTTTGGCAATGTCATTTTTTTTTTTTAATCTGAAACATTGGATTTTATAGGGAAATGATAAATATGTCATACTCATGAAATTCGAATTCACGTTGTCAGTCCTGATTTCGTAATTTAATATACTTTCTAACAACGGGGGGAATCCAAATTTCGTGTAAATGTAAAAAATATATACTATGACATCAACATAAACTTATGGGAGAAAATGTTAACCTTTCTGAAATACAAAATGTACATTAGTACACAAATATATTTATATACATAAACAAGATTATTTACAATAGTCTTCCGCTTATAAAGATAACCCGCTTTACAAATATGTAAACATCAAAGTTTATTATAGATTACATGTATTTTGAGATAAGATCTATACTAGTTTACATAATATAGAGGGAACTATTTTGAATGACAGTTTAAAGTTCACAAAATATAACAGAAGAATAATAGGATTCGTACATAATTCGTTCAGTGCCTTAAAAGAGGAATTTGAGGTTGGGTGCAAAGTTCGGCATAAGTGATATCGCGATGGTATTGTCTTTTAACATACAGTACAGTCAGAGACATAACGTGATAAATCACTGTGATAGACGTATTCTTCTTCTTAGTGATACCGATATATCTTTTGGTCTGTTTAATCTTATTTACTTATTTTGATAGGCCTTTTCGGTGATAGCAAGGATTTATATACATGTAGTAGGACTATATAAATCCTTGGTGATAGTAAGTAACACTCTAAATGTAAAAGAAATATTGAAAATATATTTAATAGAACAAAAGATATATCCAAATAACCAAGATGAGTGACACGTCTATCATATTGATTTATTATGGTATGTTTCTGACTGTACTGTACCTACCTCGTGTGTCACAGCTCGTGGTCTGAATGCCGGTTGGGTCAAACCAAAGACTATAAAACTGGTATATGCTGATTCTCAGATCTAGACTCGTCGTATGAAGGAGCAAGATCAAACACTGGTTGGTCCGGAATCAGGATAATGTGTTCGAGAGGAGCGACATGTAAGCTAACTGACTTTTCTTTCAGTGGAATAGGACCATAAAAGTGTGTTTGTCCAGCACAATGCAGACATACAGGGTCTAACACTGGGAGAGGTGCAAGATAGTAAAATCTGTGACACCCGAGGGTAAGATTTAAATCGTATCGGACGAGGCTTGTGTCAGGGTTGACTTTTTGTATGTGTGTGTCTGTGGGGTTTTGGGTAGAGCTCTAGTTGGGTATGAGCTATAGGCTCTGTTGTGCTCTTAGAGCTGACTAGATGTCGACAGGCCTGAAAAGAGATGCGCCAAGGAGTTGTATAAACGGTCTTTATTGTTGGCAAACATGAAAGTCATAACAATACACAATAAACAATGACATACAAATGTAACACAGATAAATATTTGTTTCGCATTAGAGTGATAAAATTGAACATTAAAAACATTAACTTGTTATCTGTTAAACTAGAGGCTCCCAGGAGCCTGTATAGCTCACCTGGGTATAATAACAACATCAGTCAATAAAACTTGATAAAAAATTACAAATGTAGCCCTCGTCATTGCAGACCCCCTCTCCAAAATAATTTGGGCAGAGGTTCCCCCTTTAATGTATGATATCAACATTGCTATAAAAATTATAATTGTCAATGAGTCTCAAAATTGAGCTTTTGCTACTTCACATTTTGCAATAGAGTTGCTTCCCTTTGATTATTTAAGTAACCAAAAGCAGTGAAAGTCAACAAAAAAAATGTATTTCAAGAGGAATATCTCTTCACATAATTGTCAGACATTTTCAACTGTGGAATTTTTTTTGTAGATCTTGACATGCTGAACATTTTTGCTGTTAAAACTTGACATCTATCTCTAGTTTTTTAAATAAAGGATGAAAAGTATTAAAATTTATAAAATTTGATGAAAAAAAGGGCAATAACACCAAGATGGGTACTCAAATTTTTTCAGAGTTGCAGGATAGGTAGATCTTGATATGCTGCACATTTTTGCAGTTTCAACTTATCATCTATCTCTTATAGTTTTTGAAATAAAGAATGAAAAGTATTAAAATTTTGAAAATTTGATGGAAAAAGGGCAATAACTCCAAGATGGGTATTTAGATTTTCTTCACAATTGCACAATAGGTCGATCTTGACATGCTAAACATGTTTGCTGTTTCAACTTATCATCTATCTCTTATAGTTTTTGAAATAAAGAGCGAAAAGTATTAAAATTTTGAAAATATGATGAAAAAAAGGCAATAACTCCAAGATGTGTAATCAGATTTTCTTCAAAATTGCAGGGTTGGTAGATCTTATCATGCTGAACATGTTTGCAATTCAAACTAGTCATCTATCTCTTATACTTTTTGAAATAAAAAATGAAAAGTATTAAAATTTTGAAAATTTGATGGAAAAAAGGGCAATAACTCCAAGATGGGAAATCAGATTTTCTTCAAAATTGCAGGTAGGTGGACCTTGACATGCTGCACATTTTTACAGTTTCAACTTATCATCTATCTCTTATAGTTTTTGAAATAAAGAACAAAAAGTATTAAAAGTTTGAAAATTTGATGAAAAAAGGGCAATAACTCCAAGATGGGTAATTAGATTTTCTTCACAATTGCACGGTAGGTAGATCTTGACATGCTGAACATGTTTGCCGTTTCAACTGATCATCTATCTCTTATAGTTTTTGAAATAAAGAGCGAAAAGTATTAAAATTTTGAAAATTTGATGAAAAAAGGGCAATAACTCCAAGATGGGTAATCAGATTTTCTTCAAAATATCAGGGTAGTTAGATCTTGTCGTGCTGATCATTTTTACCCCATGTCAGATTTCTGATATTATTAACGGTTTTTGAGTTATTACCAAAAACGCGCAATTTTACCATATGTTCTATTTTCAGTAACAGCCGCCATGTTGATTGATGCACGGCTTCACCAGTGATTGGGATTACCACGCGCCCTGCGCCATAGTCGCATTACCCGACGAAATGGCGCATTAACACATAAAAACTCTGCGTCATACGCGCGCATTCGTTTTCTGATGAAGTCAGACGTACATACAGCCGAACCGTTCTGTCAAGACTGCACGGACATAGTCCCATTGAAAAAAATTTAATCCCAATCTCTGTATCTAATTTATAATTTAGTTTTTATTTCAAAATGATCTGTGAAAGTTCAACTGCAAATCAACATCGATATCTGGTACCTTGTGTACATACAATTTTATACCTTTACATACGGAATTCAGGCTTAAATAAATCGTAAACCAGTTTCAAAAACTGATATATCTGATAACTGCAAAGTACAACAACGAGCAACACTTTCCCGGCGGGAAGTATCGGATACCGATCAGCATGTCACTTTCCCGTGGTTTTTTTACTTTCCCCAGGAAATGTGAAATGGGAATTTTCATGCATTGCACAGCGTTTATCATGCATATCAGATGGATTTTTTTTGTCCAGATCAAGGTTTAAGCCAAAAATAATAAAAAAGTGTTAAGTTCAAGCTCGTATGTCCTTCATCATATTTATTCAAACAGAAGGGTGTGAGTTGTCAGATAGTTTATATATCTCCTCCACCCATGTATTAAAGTTTGTTAAATGTTTTTATTCTACATTATTTTTCACACTGGATTTTGGCACATAGTTCTGTCATTATGGCCCATTCATATCAAAAATGTCCCATTGACAAGGAAGGGAAGGGGGCCATAGTCCCATTGATTTTTTTTTTAATCCCAATCACTGCTTCACCGGACAAAATTTTGAAACTAGACACCCTAGTGATGATTCAGACAAAGTTTGATTCCCTTCGGGTCAGGTGAGCTAATAATGTCTGTTTGAACTTAATTGTATGCGAAACGTTGTAATTAAAAGTGGCATAAGGCGGTCCAACAAAACACATGAAGTTCAATATTTATGAATATGAACATGAAAATTAAAATATGAGTTAATGTCTAGACTGTTGAAAGTCAAAACCTTGTGTAAAAAAAAGTAAGGGCTTTAACTTTAAGCTGCCATTGCTGAATAGTTTGTGTGTGAAACATATGGATAAAAACATCTTATGATGGTATTAAAAGACACATAAAACTCACTATTTACAAAATGTAATATGTAAATTAAAACATGACAAAGGGGAATAACTCTAGTCTCTGAGATATGTGAATAATTAGTTTGGGGATACTAACTCACATACTAAAAATAAATTCATAATAAATCCTAAGCAATAAAAATAACAAATAACAACACTCTTAACGTTTGGTGTGATGGGCATGATATATGCACTTAAAAATGGAACACAAAAACATTTAACAGGGGAATCAGGACAACCTATGTTGTTTTGCTTCACAGAGCTTTGTTACCTAGCGAGGTATCGGGTCCGTTCGCCCTAACTACACGTTCGCCCTGGGTCCACTCGCCCTACAAGTGTGTCCGTTCGCCCTGATTATTAAAACGTATTTTAATGAACATAATGGATATTTTGATTTAAAATATAGAAGTAATGATATGAAAAAATATGGAAATTAATTAAAGCTATTCGCCCTACAAGTGGGTCCGTTCGCCCTGATTATTAAAACGTATTTTAATGAACATAATGGATATTGTAGTAGATCGTAGAGTGAGATGTGCTGACGAGTACTAGAAATACCCAGAATGCAAAAGTTGTACCTTGACGCCATCACCAGAGAATATATTAGGATCCGGTAACTTCCATGGTTTGTGGCCGTTACAACCCCTTGTACAACTATCGGTAAGTAGTGCCAAAATACTACATTGGCGCTGCGACTCCTCAAACTTTTTTCGCGGGGCGCTTTCGTGTTTTTTAGAAGAAAGGGACGAGGGTGATCAGAGAGGTTCTGAGAGCCATCAGTTTTCTGGAGGAATACTGAGCTGGGGTATCGTTAACTCTCAGAGGCACTGAGGTTAGCGATTTTTAAACGTTTTGTGGAGGTATCCACGGGAATTCTATTTGTAAAACGGGGGAAGGGGAAGATTGGTCTGCTGGGGAACTCCTTGTGGGATAGGTGGTCGCAACTGGTACCCGGTTAACAGTCGACCTGCCGAGCAAAGGGTTTTGGAGAAGACTTGCATGTGGTAAACTTCTTGTGGGATAGGTGTGAACCCCGCAGTCAAATTGCAGAGATTGTGATCGTGACTGGTACCATTTTACCTGTAACCGGGTTGAGTAAAGGGACGGGCGGCATATTTAACAACGTGGCCGGCCGGGAAGTTTTAAAAACTTGGGAAACAATTATAAATAACATCATTTATTACAAAACCAACACTGAAAAACAATGATTGGTTAAAATAAATAAATAAAATTAAAATAAACAAGAGAGTGGTCAGTGTAAAAATTTGGCCACTCGAAAACATATATTTTGCATTCATATACCTAGAAAAAACAACAATCGGGTTTAAACAAGGTAGAAATGGTGAAAATAAGAATCAATGAATGTTCATATGATGAAATGTTGTCCCTCGCAGACCCAGGGCTAAGATTAAGATCGGCTAGAAGGTTGTGGATTGTGAGGGAGGAGAAGGGAAACCTGAAACCCATCGATGTGGAATACCTTTTAGGGATAACAAGCATGCAAAATCTTGCAGGTCTGTTAGATTTTAGTCCGTCCAGAGTGAGAAACGGGGAAAGAAGAGGTAAGACTTATGCTTACAGGGAGGAGACTCTGGATATGGGAACTGGAAGGCACGTTTCCGGGTTAGCTCGGGGGCACCATGCTGCTCATCAGGGCTCCGGTCATGCCAACCTGTTATCCAAATACCGGAGTTGTCCTACAGAAAATATTTGGAAGGAAACTAGTGTCGATGGAAAGTATAGGGAAGCCAATTATGGGGAGTACTGGGGGTGCACAGCTGGTGTAGGGCAGGAAAATAAGGGGTCTAAGGATTATGGGGAGTGTAATATACCGGAGATTGACACATCTGATTCTCCGGATATCCCAAGAAGAAAGAGAAGGGAGATTAGTATCAAAGCAGAGGTTGAAGTTCGTGTGGGGAGAGGAAGCTGGGACCAGAGACACTCGAGATACATGGGAATGGGACAGGAAAGTGGGAACCCCAGAGATTACAAGGGACACAGTAATCTAATGAACAGGGAAACAGGCGGTGGCAGTGGGCAGTATGGAATTCAAGTTGAAGGGAGAAAGAGAGGAACAGAAGTGGAAAATTGGGACCAGTTTCAGAGAACAGAGATCAGGGGAGGGAGGTCAGAGTTAAAGGGGCTTATTTCAGACTCGGCCAAAACTTTGCTGATAATGAATAAGGAATTTAAGAATACCCCTGATAGTGTCAAGGAGCCCCACCCAAAGCAGAGGGGTAATACAGGCAGGTAACAGCTATGAGAAGGAGGCAAGCCCTACGTTAACAAATGGTCCTTCAGTGGTAACCGAAGTGAAGGATGGAGGTTCCCTCCCAATAACAAAGATGGAAGGAAGCACCCGGAGGAGTAGCTCTCTGGAGCGGAACAGCGAGTCCTCCAGAAATGGGGAAGGTTCACACTCCGAGATGGGAAGGGAAAATAGTATGGTATGTAGGGCCAAAACTTACGGGAACAGTTTCACGGAGGAGGGACAGAAAGAAAAAATGGAGGGATCTGGCACATTCAGCACGGCAGGGGAGCAAGAACCTCTTAAATGGGGGTGTACCCCTCCGGAGGAATGTGTTGACCCACAGAAGGGAGAAAATTACGGGGACGGTTTCACAGGGAAGGGACAAGGAGAGAACATGGAGGGGGTTGCTACACTCACTGGGCCTCTGCGGAAGAGTGCTTTAATCAACCAAGGGGAGAAACGTACAGGGACGTTTTCACATTGATGGGACAAAGAGAAAATACAGAGGGGGTTGTCACTCAGCACGGCAGGGGACCAAGACCCTTTGGAATGGGAGCGGACCTCTCCGGAAGAGCGTGCTAACCCTTCGAAAGGAGAATGTTCAGGCTCGGAAGTGGGAGGAGCATTAATTGGGACATGCATGGGAAAAATTGATAGAGTCAGTTCCATAGGGGAAGGAGAAGGATTGTCCACAGGTGTGACTGTGCACACTGAGGGGGACAGGGGATTTCCTGAGGATGGTCGGACACACTGCCGGGGTAGTGTGAGAGTGCCAAGAGGTGGTGAGAGAGGGAGCCAAATTGCTTTTTGTGACAAAGGTTCACTTGGGGGCAAGGGACCCGGAGTTAAGTGTGTCGCGAGGGATGATGTTGGGTCGGGCCCCGGTAGTGGCTGTAGAGGGGAGGGTGAACTGGACTGACGCTTTTTGGGGAAGGGTGTCGGGAACCCCTGAGGGGTGACCAGGTCCTTTTCCCCAGGGTAATAATGTCAGGTGGGGATATGAACCTGGCTGGGGCTATTAAACCCGTAGAGGGGCCAGACCCGGAGGACAGTTCCATGATGGAAGAGTCAGTGATCACATTCTCCGGACAACAGAGCAGGGAACTCCTGGTGGGAGATTTGGTATCGTCGCCGGAGAGTGTGGTGTTTGGTGGGGAGAATGCGAGGGACTCAGTTGCTGTCGGGGACATGTGCCGACTTGGGGCAAATGGGGCTAGTGAAAATGTCGGGTCGGATTCGGGGATTGGTTCCACAGCGGAGGGGATAGAGGCAGTGTTCTCTGGAGCGGGGTACGGGAGGCCCCCATTGGGGTGCTTGACCCTGTCGCTGGAGAGTGTGGTGTCAGGTATGGAAGGGAGAGAGGATGCGGTTCTTGGCATGGATGTAGATCGCCTCGGGAGAGGTGGGGCAAGGGAAGGTGCGGGATCGGATCTTTCCACGGGGGAAGTGATAGGGGCCACGCTCTCCGGAACAGGGAACACCAGGCACCGGGTGGGGTACTGGACCCTGTCAACGGAGGGTGTTGGATCGAGCGTGGGAGAGATAGAGGTCAAAGTTCTTTGCAGAGATGTGTATCCTTTTGAGGGAAACTGGATTCGGGAAAATACAGGGTCTGGGGTAGAGGGCACATTACTTTGGACAGGACCGGACCCCTTCCCTTGTAAATAAGAAAGTGTACGACAGGGATGCAGGGGACGCGAGTCCTTTAAGTGATCTGCACCAACTGGGGGAAACAGTAGGGTCACGTGTGGCTGATGTGGGTAATGGGGCACACCAGGAGTCTGCTGCTGAAGGCTGTGACACTCTTGTTGGGAGCACAGACCCGGACCCTGTAGATCTGTCAAGGGACCAGGTCCATTCGGAGGGGGAGGAAGTGAAACATGAAGATATGGAGGAGGAGCTCCCAGCAAGAAGGAAATTGACAGGGGACAGTGTGGTTATTGAGAAGGGGGAAAGGTGCCAGTCACGGGAGACGCTCCCAGCCGAAAGAGGGTCGACGGGGGCTGGGGTCCCTGTGGTTGGGAGGTCTGGGTCGGTCAGTGTTACTGATGGTGTTGATCAGTCCATCGCTGGGGACGTTGGGATGTCGGGATGCAGACCATCCAAGGTGTGCGGAGGAGACAACTGCAAAGGGACAGGGTCTTACTGTTGGGACCCAGGGGGTGTCTCAGCAGTGAACGAGCATGATTAAATATTGAACGTGAGCAGGTGGGCTGGGGAAGAGGGTCAACGTGGCTTTTGTATTGCACCTGTTGGTGTAGGGGTAAGCAAGTTAATTGCTGTAGCCAGTCTTCGTGCCTTGGAGGAAATGGCCCGTTGGCTCCTCTGGTTGGTCACTTGTTGACCTTTGGACCGGAGGGCTCCTCCGGCCTCCTGGCGTGTGGCTACTGCTTGGTCATTGGGACCGGAGGTAGTGTGGCACCTTTGGTTAGGATGCTGGAATGGACTCCTGCCGTGCAGCTGGAGAGTAAAATGTGTTGACATGATTTATGCACAGAGACCATGTCCAAACAAAAGCATTGGTGGGTGATAACATTCTGCATGATGTAAGCTCGGGTGTAATTATCAAGTATATTATAGAAGCATGAGTCAAGATGTGCGCTGGACTACTTCTGGGAGCACACAATGGGGAAAATACTGTATTACCAGATCAGGGGTTATAACAAATACATCCGAACAGCTTTGCTCTTGAGACTTTGTTCAGTAATATCAATGCAAGGACTGGGGGAAGGTTCTGGTGAGGAATTCAGTTTGGGGACTCACAGTGAAGAAACACTGAAGGCGGTTCTTGGGCACTAGTATTTAATGTGGCTGGTTAGAATGGCAAAGCAACTGTCTGTGCTTTGTATGTGGCAGGGTACAGCGTCATCTGGTGTGTAGCATATAGAATTTACTAGCCCCATGCCTACTAGAAGCCCTGTCTCAGTGATATCTGAAGCGATAGGTCTTGTGGAGGCATCACCAGCCTCTTGTGAGCCCTAAGTTGGTCTTTGGATTTATCATTATATCCCGGACAACCACTTGTTTTGGTATTTCTGGTTATGACCATACTCTACTGGTCAGCATCTTGTCCTTTCAACCCATCCTAGAGTGACCCTTGGTATCCTGATTAACACTAGTTTTGGAGGATTTCCCAGTTTAGCTGCAGACCAGGGTCCTTTAAGATAAAACGGGGAGGAGTGTAGTAGATCGTAGAGTGAGATGTGCTGACGAGTACTAGAAATACCCAGAATGCAACAGTTGTACCTTGACGCCATCACCAGAGACAGACGATATATTAGGATCCGGTAACTTCCATGGTTTGTGGCCGTTACAACCCCTTGTACAACTATCGGTAAGTAACGCCAAAATACTACAATATTTTAATTTAAAAAATAAAAGTAATGATATGAAACCCCAACAAAACGGAAGAAATCCTTGTCTCAACCCGTGGGTGAGATATATAGAATCTAACACCAGCAAAAGTGCAAGACAGGGAAATCTCCGACACCCGAGGGTAAGATTACAATCGTTCGTTGACGAGGCTCGCCGAGTCAGCGAACGATTGAAATCTTACCCGAGAGTGTCGGAGATTTCCCTGTCTTGCACTTTTTGCCGGTGTTTGATTTTATTTCTCACTTTTATCAGCTGTTACCTAATTATTTTGTTTACATTCCCGATCGAGCGTTTTCCCGCAAATTGTGTTTCCATTGCTGAAGTAAATATATTCAATTTATTCATATGCATCCGTGTCTTGGCAGTATTTTAAATGTATTTCATAATAAAATACAATGTATTTAATAAATATATGATAAATGTAACTCAACACTACACCTGTGGCTGTGAAAAAATATTTGAATTTGGTCAAAGGGAGTGAGTGATAGATAGATAGCTACTTATCCGCTCTTTGCAAAGACATTTATAACATAGCATCCGGTTGTTTAGTACATTTGTACATAGTGAATTATAGACATTTGACTCATTGAACAGTTGGAGTGGTGGTGGGTTCGCGACGTGTGACAGATGTATATATTAATGCTTATGGTGAAGGATTAATTCTTTATAGTTTAGTGGTGTTGGACAACTGCTTAATAGTGCTTTTATATTACATTTAACTGGCAATGTACACAATTGGTATTGGACACACGTTTTTATAGTGCTTTTAAATTACATTCAACCGGCAAATTACAGTATATATAACAGTCATCCGTTACACACAGCACACTATTTATAGTGGTTCTCCGGACATTGGAGGGAATTATATAACAAGAAGAAGAAGAAGGTAACGTTAGTTACTAACAAGTGAGATCACTCTATTATTTACTCAAAGTAAACAAACATTGACTGCAAGAGTCATACACCGTAAAACATGAAAGGTGCACGATAGTTAAATTATTATCTAGCAGAATAGTATACATACATTAATTTAAAAATACTTATGTAATAGAATCGTGGTTTTATTGGGAGAACTGGGGGGCAGTTGACATAAACTGTACAGCATGTATTTGCCGGTAAAACGCACGTGTTTTTTTTGTCTTGCACTAGTGCAAGATAAATAGAATCTAACACCGTCAATGGTGCAAGACGGTGGAATCTCAGACACCCGAGGGTGTCTGAGATTTCCCCGTCTTGAACTTTTGACGGTGTTTGATTCTATTTCTCACCCCATGATCCCGATTCACAAACAGCTGATCGTGTGTTTTGTTTTGTTTACCTTGCGCATTAATTTACTGGAGTGCGCATTCCGTGACGTAATAAATGGCCGATTTACTGCTCTCTGATTGATTATTGATTAATAATACGCCGTTAAATAGAACAATTGTATTGTAAACAAAATCAACAGTTTAACAATAGAAATGTCTCATCAATAACAGTTTTTCAAACGAATAAACCAGTTTTAGCAATTAAAATATTGAACAACGCGTAAAACAATGTACAATGTACTCTGACTCTGGTCTTGTCCCTTCTCCATCATTGTTTCAAAACCATGGTCCTAACCAATCGTAACTACTCGGCCATTCTCGCTACCCTTCAAATAACCTCGTATGCAGATTAACTCGAATAATTCAGCACCCTCTATCCACTGTCGCTACTCGAGGGCTTGAAGGCAGCCAATGATAAATATCCGTCACCCCCTCTGATTTAGAGGGGACCAATCAAATTTCTTCTCTGTTTTGAGAATGCGCAGATGCGTGTTCCGTTGTAAACAAACCTGGTGAAAAAATGGAGATCAACATAGCGTTATCGCCAATTGAAGCAAAATACGGTTTCCATTTCAAAGAAAAACAGTTATCTGCAATTAAATCAATCGTAGAGGGAAATGACACATTCGTTGTATTACCAACAGGTTATGGGAAATCAAAAATATACATGCACTTGCCAGAAATATTTTTACGCGCCTTATTTTAATTGATTTCGTACCCATAGTTCATAGCTTTGGAGTACTTCCGGTTGACGGAGAAAATCGATGAATGCATTCAGGCGTTAATGTAGCGACCTGCGGGAGCGTAATATAACGACTGGGTTATTCGGGTTATATGCAGATAGGAGAAATTCTTCTTAAATTGTTTGCCGGAAGTTAATTACATATAAGCCGCACAAAAATATAGTCCACGAAAATCTGTTATGGAAGACTTACTAAGTAATCTCTTTAATCATGCAAAACTAATTAAAACTTTAACTTTTATCCATGAAAATAATTGAAATATAGAAAATTGTTTAAAATATAACTTTATCAAACTTTCATGTAACTGACATGTGAAAAGTAGTACGATTTATACGCCTAATGCATACGATGTTATTTGCAGGGTAGCGAGAATGGCCGAGTAGTTACGATTGGGTCCTAACGGGTTTGACGTCATTTGAAGTATACGTCAGTGCCGTCATTGGACGTCGATTTGAGAAATTGAAAAACGGCCATATAT
This sequence comes from Gigantidas platifrons, assembly GCA_002080005.1. Lineage (NCBI taxonomy): Eukaryota > Metazoa > Mollusca > Bivalvia > Mytilida > Modiolidae > Gigantidas > Gigantidas platifrons. Next base: position 309,913 of record MJUT01050860.1, on the reverse strand, counting down.
TTGAGAATTGGACGCCGATTTGAGGATTGCAGTATTTGGGTTTATTTGCGACAATTTGTAGGATTTAAAGGTAATAAAATTGAACCATTCATTTATTTATATTATTTTGTCCAAATCAGTCAATTAATCACATGAAGGCTCACGAAGTGGACACAGTTTTGACTAATTTTGCGGGGAAAAAGATCGTGTGTGTTGTCTCACCCAGGGGGATGGGTAAGACAGAAAAATCTCAGAAAGGGAAAATTGTGGACTACTTTGTCCATGGGGTGAGAAAAGACAAGCTCACATCGCTAAAAATAGGAACTGGTCTGTCTCAAATGTGAGAAAAGAATTTCACGCTACTTTTCCCGCAAAAATGTTACGTTTCGCAAAATGTCATTGTATCAATAAAATCGCTTAAATATTTACGTTTTGTGTATTTATCTAGTGAGACACTTATCAACTGCCCCCGAAAATTAGGTTACAATAGAAACATGCATCCCTTTCATCAAAAACACACACGCTTACACAAATTAAGGGGAAATAATTATGTTTGTTTACATCGTCTGCTATTTAAAGTGCATAGCTGTCAAATAAAAAATATCCTCTTGTTAAATTAGTGAGAAAAAGAATCTAACACCGGTAAGAGGGCAAGACGGAAAAAATCTCAGACACCCGCGGGAACGATTTCTATTGGAGACCAGAAATGTTTCCCTTGGGTGTCTGCGATTTTTCCGTCTTGCCCTCTTACCGGTGTTAGATCCTTTATATCTCATCGAAGTGCAAATTGGTATCGCCATGCAATCGGCTAGCTGACAACTTGCTAATTAATAATAATCACCTAATGAATATTTTAAATGAGAAAAAAATGTGAATATAAAATATCTGTTTGATATTAAAAAATGAATTGAAATACCTGAAAATAATGTCTTCTGATGAAATATCTCAAATTTATAAAATGGCGAATGAGGAAGTTAAATGGTGACGTGGTTTATATTATCAATACTGACGAGTGACGCGTGAAATAATAGACCTAGTGATCTTTAAATTCAGAGCTTGAATCTATTCAATATTTATATACAAATTAAACTCAAAATTATTATTTGGTGGATTAGTTTTAAAAGTTATTTAGAAAGGACTCCATACCATATTACTTGTCTTAAAAAAAAGGCGTATAAAGTTCTGAATTCTGTCTAAAACAAGCAGATACTCTTAAGGTAGCAACCATTTGATTTTCCAGGGGGGGGGGGGAATAAATATCTTGGCCTGGTGAAAGTTGAAAATAAATATTCTGGCTTACACCTCCTAAAACATAAATAAAAATTCTGGTCAATTGTCCCGAGTCTAAAATAAGGTATTTTATTTTATATATTTCATTCTAAAGAACAGTAAAATAATAGTAAATAATCCTGCCCTAAATTAGCTGATCCTGATACAGTTAAATACAGTTATTTTCTTCATCTTTTGCGTTTGGACTACTGCAAGCTAAGGTTGCACTTTTAGTGGCCACTTAGTTGAAAAATGAAACACCTTTAATCATTCCAAATCTTAATTGTTTTTGAACACAAACATCATACCTACAAGATTCCAATTGATCAGGGATATTTTCCATCATTTTGATTGAAAAAATATATTTAAAGATAATGCTGTCAACAAATCTGTACGTATGGGACAATCACTTATGATTATTAATTTTTTTTTCCTCTAAAGACTTTATCAATTGTTTTATCATATTTTCAAATCAGAACTAACTTGCTTTCAACACTATAGAACAACCAGGGCTTTCTGGTAAGCTATCTTTTTATAATTTTCCTATTTTTCAAGCTGCCTCAAAATAATTGAAATAATTGTTGATTTTTTCTCTTTAAAATCACAAAAGCTAAACTATTCTTCATTTAACATAGTGATTATGAAATTTTACTATTCTTTTAACCAATGAAAAAAATTATAAAGATATCTGATACATAAAATTCACAATAGACTATTTTTAAAATGTTTGATTTTCCATATTCTTGTCCCATAGCAAGGACGTATATAGAACTTATTAACGTCCTTGCCCATAGGTAAGATTTAATTGACCATGTTTAGTAAAATTAAATGAAACAATAACCCAGGACCCACAATTAAATAGAGGCCCTACATCGTTACTAGCCCTGAAAATACGTACCTTCGTGGCAAACACGGCGAAATTAAGGTCCATCGGTCAAATGCCTGTGTGTATGAGCCTGTATTTCCATAACCGTTCATAATAGACCATTGAAAGTTATCTATTGTTTAGACCCCATAATGCACCAAGTTTAAACATATCATTCATTTATTTTATATTTCAACATATCATTTTCTGATCAATTACACAATATCCTTTAAAAAGTGCAACCTTAGCTTGCAGTAGTCCGTTTATTTATTGCATCCTTTAACCGGAAGTAGCATGTGTGTTCAAATTATGACGTCACGAACATTTTACATCCGGGAATTTCGCAATCGATCAAATCAAATCAAATCAAATAAGTTTTATTTAAAGTCGAAATCTATAAACACATAACATAAGCTCTAGTGAGCTTTTGAATCGATAAAATTATACAGGTGAAACAAAATTACGAAAATACACCTTAGCTCAGATCTCCGTTAATGCATAGAATTTTTTTATCGGGTTTTTTTCTTATGGTTTATAATTTTATAGAGAATAAATATAGCGCTTAAAATAGTTTTTGACTTTTGGGCTGGAATGGCACTTTAAATGGTCTACTCAAGGATTTATTACTACTATATAAATCCTTGGTCTACTGTTGCAATGTTTGTTCATATGGCCGTCGAATGCATGCTTCTGGTAGAATACTTTATCCCACAGTGGACAGCGATACTTAATCTCAGAAGAATGTTTAAGTTTGTGCAAACGTAATCCAGCCCTGGATGAATACACCTTTGCACAATTGTCCCATATCAAAGGTGGATGTTTTTTTCTTCTTGTGCTCCGTTAATAAAATAATGGAATCAAAGATTTTGCTACACTCTGAACATTTTTCGTCTTCGGCATTTGAATGTACATTCTTTTTATGTCTGATCAAAGCAAACTGGTATTTAGAAGTAAAATGACACTCGTCACATTTTTTTTTATCTTTCCTAGATTTTGTTTTCAGTGGTAAAATTTTAGCATCGTTTACTTCATTACTTGTTGCCGGCTTTACTTTAGGCGTACTGGTTTCAAATTTGGTGTTTTCAATCATTTCATGCTGCAACGGGATTTCAACTTCCAGACTGACATCCAGCAGGGACCCATCGATCATATCAATTTCCATAGCTGCAAAATTTTGAAATTATTTTATGAAGTCAGAGATTCCTAATAAAAAGAACTGGAAGATTAAGACAGAATAAAATGATTTGCCAATCAAAAGTGGATTCAGCAAGTTTTGAAAGAAGGCGGGTGCCTTTCCGGAAAAGGAATGTTTATGAAAAAGAAAGAACAATGAGACACCGTCCCCAGAATATGACAAACATGCCTGATTTATTTCCAGTTCTCATGTTTTTATAACCATATTGACAAAAACGTGCCCCCCCCCCATGTGTTAATACCTTTCAAAACTTGCTTGATCGTGCGTTGGTTATAGGGGACACATTTGTTTTGCTGTCGATAATATCGCATCAGTGCAATTTTTCTCCATAACACTTGAAAATGGCGAAATTTTTCGAAGTCAAAAGTTTAGTGTGATTTAAAAAAAACCCTGAAATGCTTTGTTATATCTATTGTCGATAAAACTAAATCACAGTCGCTTATCCTGCATAACATTTGGTCTAATTGTTTATCTGTACAGGTGACACAGGCCTCTGAAATCTAAACTTTATGACAAACGTGATGATCTTCAGTTTTTATATGTACATGTGTATTTGTATTTTATTCTTTTATTTGTATCTTTGTATAGGGCTTATCTCTGTTTTGCTGTTCTCGTGTTTAGCCATATTTTGTGAACATTCCCTTTGCATTGATGCTGCGGTATTGTTTTGCCGATATTTATCACGATATGAACCGTTTTATGACAAAACGGTCAATTCTAGGTCAGACGGGACATACATGTGAACTACCACGAGTGCGTTCAGCACTTTCATTATATTTTAAACCAGAAACCTTATTTAACAATACCGCCGACAGGAACGAGTGTTACAAGACAAAAACAAAATCAGAATCCGTCTTCCTATTTATCTATTTAACAATCAAACAACATAACTGAATTATAGATGAATGTTTCAGGTAAAATTTGTTATTTTCCTTGTTGTTTTCGTCTCCTTTCCCACCCCCTTTCTCTCCCGTTCTCTCCTTTCTCCCACCCACCCTCTCCCATACTCCAAATATACCCTTCCAGGTCCGCATATGTTCCAAAAGGACAAAAAATGTTGAATTACATTTCGAAATCTTTAAAGGGGGCTTTAAATAACATTATATATACGTATATAATGAAAAAACACCGTTTAACCCAATGATGTACAAGACAGGGATGATAGCGGACGTGTGAACTCTAAAAATTTAATTGTTTTACTGTTCTTTGTTTTAACTATATGTGCATGTTAAAACTATTGTCGATATCGGCACCGATTTAAACTTTACCTTGCACGGGTTTAATATTTACCACACACAGGTTTAATATTTACCACACACAGGTTTAATATTTACCACACACAGGTTTAATATTTACCACACACAGGTTTAATATTTACAACACACAGGTTTAATATTTACCACACACAGGTTTAATATTTACCACACACAGGTTTAATAATTAATTATCATTCAGAATTGCACCACAGTAATAATAATTACCAAAAGTATTTACTTTTTAGTTAATTTCTAACGAATTAAATTAATTTGATCCTTGTTTGAACAACTGTATAAATAGGGAACTCATCTTATCTACTGTATCAGTGATAGCCTTTTTTTTAAACTGTGATATAATGCATAAAAATACGATTTTGTCCAGGGGCGTAGCTCCCTATACGCAAAAACGCAATTGCGTACACATAAAAAAATCAGCTAAAAACGTAATATGCGTTTTTTTATGAAATCAACCTTTAAAAGTAAGATGACGTTCCATTTTTTGGTTTTAAATGATTTCTAAACCAGATTGAAAATGATCCGATTCCAGATCTGGAATGTCTAGATTACGCACCGGAATTTCGTGATCATCCCAGAACGTTCTTCGCTTTACTTTCTTAAAGTTTTTAAGTCTTTATTGCAATATCAATATTGGTTATTGGGCATAACTTTGCGTCCGTCTGTTCTAAGCAATGAAAGTAGAAATGAAAGTTAGTGAATTTGAAAGAAAACGTCTAGTATATATCAAAGCATCACAGATCGTCATTAGCGGCAGAAGAAATAAGTTTTACCAATGTATTTACGCCTGTCTGTCTGAACATCCTCATCTACATACAGCAGACAGTGATTCCGAAGGTCTGTCCGATAGTCTGACAAATCAAGGCCCCATTCTTTTGAGATTTCATATGAATTTTCTAAATCGAAATTTTTAAATCAAGTCATTGCAATTTAAGGGTTCATTTCATGTGCAGTGAATTCATACAATGAATGAAGGTTAATCCAGAAAAGCGCTTCATACGCAGTTAAAATTTAGCATTTTGAATGCACTTTGTGTAAGATGTGGGTTGCTGTGTTCTCGACATATATCCCATATTCTTTCTTTGAAAATAGTCATCATCTTCCATAGTAATTGTGGATGTATTCATTGTGCAGTCCGCCAGACAAAGGAGGAATCTACATAACAACAACAAGGGGCCATTTTCGCCTAATTCCCAATCCCTACATACTAACCGACCAGTGAAAACCAAACACATAAAAAGCAGGGTTGTGGAAGAAAATTTGAGAAGGGGCCATTTGCAGCATTTTTTAAGAAATTCAATATCTCAAGGGGCCATTCTTTAAAATTTCATAAAAAATTCAAATCAAAAGGGGATATTTTCAGTCTCAAAGGGCAATTGGCCCATGGCCACTTGCCTTCCCAATCCCTGAAAAAGATATCCGATCCTTCTTCGTGGCTAGAGGGATAAATATTTTGTCAGAAAATTAAATATGTTGAGTTGTGACATGCAAGAAATTTAAAGACCAGTGCGTCATTCATTTTCAACTGTTCATCCAAGAAGGATCATTTTCACAAGCTTGAGTAAAGATCTTATGATATCACTACTTCAACATTTTAATTTAAGTATGTTGTCTAGATAACGAATTATATGTCTTATCCTCAATACGTGTTTTCTATATCCATCTCCGGCACATACGACCTGACCATAAAACACAGATAGTGAACTGTAGGCAGAACAAAACACACTCACGCAAACAGGTTCTGAAGTATGTAAATCTGGTAAAATCCAGGAGCTTCCTGGGGGCTTCGCCCCCCTGGACCCACTACCATGGCTTTGCCTTGGACCCACTGGGGGCCTTGAGTTGCCTCTGACCCTTCGCCGAAATTATGCGTATACTTCGATTTGCTCTAGCTACGCCCCTGTTGTCGGTGAATAATGCAAATGTTATTTCACTTTATGTGTAAGTATGACCATATGCAACTTAATTAATGATAATTAACATTTGACAATGTACCGTATACATAACAGGAAGGTTTCTTAACAAGACTGAATACTTACATAAGTTGAATTTTCCCGGGTAAGGAACTTTTTCTTGGTTTTTAAACGGAACAAAACCGAACACGAGTTACGGCACGCATTTAATAATTATCCGGCACGCATTTAATACTTACCTTGCACTGGAATAATACATTTACCGTGGACCAGTTGTACAGGGTTGGGTTTATGTTGAATCAAGTCTAGATTTTGAGGATAAAAAGTATTTTATTAATTTTCATATAAGACCCGATGTTTTAACTCTAATTCATTACGATATGGCTTAAAATTTTAAATAAAACATTTTAGTCATTGGTACCCGATTATCTTCTCATATCTCTGAAATGGTAAAAGCTACAGCATATCTGTTGGAACACTTCATACAGGAATTATTAAGGAAATAACAACAGAAAAACCTGCATGCAAGAAAACCATAACTAAAATAAAGGGCTACGCAAAGTGAATTATGATACGACAGCAACATGTCGACAAGAAACAGTTGAACACACTGGTGTATAATAAATACCAGTTTGGTTCCAATATTTTGCTTGATTGCCGTGTCTTTTTTTTTTGTGTGTTACTATTTCAAGCCTTCCAAATGTGCAAAATTGCGGATGTTGGCCTCTTAGATTCTCTGTTGAATCACTTGTGACAGAAATTATTAATAAACATATCAACTGAAAACCCTGCAATGCAACCCAAACTTAAGATAAAATAAATGGCTACGCAGAGTGAATTATGATAAGACATATGGTACACATAAAAAATTAAAGAAAGAGAAGATAAACTTAGAGATGGGTGATTAACCAAGAGGACCAACTTCAGAATTTATTTTTCTAACAAGTTGCAGAGATTTGTCAATATATGCACATTTCCCGAATGGAATAATATAGCAAATTTTAATATTTTGACTCTATACAATGTATTTATAATAATTGAGGTTTGAAAAATGCTCTCCCATGATTTATTATAGAGCTCTATAATTTAGATTATAGTGGAATTCATCAACAATCTCCTGAGAGTTACAAGCTGACAATATGGCCAGAATCCATTCTGAAAATGTATCAACTGCAGCTGTCTATTTGTGTCACAAATGACAACAGATATTTTCCACTTGTTGTAAACACTTACCGGTCCTTTCTGCATTCATGACTTATCACTTCAACTTCAACTTCAACTTCAATTTTGTTACTTAGTAACATCCGCAAGCAGACATCTCACTAAGGAATACTATGTACACATAACGCGCGCAGCAGAGCCTCAAATTTTAAAAGATAACAAGTATTTACACTGTACATAATAGCATAGGAACGGTTAGTATTGTTCCTTTATAGCTACCTTAAATGTATCTAGATCCGGAATGGCTATCACAGGTGGTGGCAAGCTGTTCCATAGAATGATTGTTTGAGGGAAGAACGAGAATTTGTAAGCATTGATGTTTGCACCTATTGTTTGGAATTTCGCTGAATTACTCTGTCTTGTTGATGTTACTCCTGCCATAATGGGATGATGGTAAACTGGCACTGCAATTAAGTGATGAACGTATGATGTATTTCGTCTCTGTTGTAAATTGTTTCCCAATTTAGTTGTTTGACCATCTGACTTGAACTTTCGGGTTTTTTGTAGTCTAATGGTTTGTTCAAGACAAACCGTGCAGCGTTCTTTTGCACCGATTCTAGTTTGTTGATGTTTCTAGATGTATGCGGGTTCCATATGGTAGAGCAGTATTCCAATTTTGGTCTCACTAAACTGGTATAAGCTCTTTCTTTTACGCTAGGTGGACAGTGTTTTAAATTTCTTTCGAGAAACCCTAGTACTCTTGATGCCTTCTTACATGATTGGTCGATGTGTAGATTGTATTTCAGGTTGCTGCTAAGTTCCACTCCAAGATATGGTTGGTGATTTACTATTTCGAGTGTTTGGCCTTTCATCTTATAGCGGAAATACGTCTTGTGTCTTTTGTTGGTTGCTTGCATGATAGCACATTTGGAGATGTTAAATTCCATTTGCCAGGTATTCCACCAATGAACTAGTGTATCCAGATCTTCTTGGATAAGCTGATGATCTTGCTCTGTTCTGATTGGTATATACAGGACGCAGTCATCAGCAATCAATCTTGTGGTGGAGTTTAGGTTGTCTGCTATATCGTTGATGAATACGAAGAACAATGTTGGTCCAAGAACTGTTCCCTGGGGTACTCCCGATGTAACATGGGAACTCTTGGAGACTTCGCCATCCACCACTACTCTTTGGACCCTTTTTCTTAGGAAACTGTCTATCCACGTTCTTGTAACATCGATACCATAATATTTCAATTTTAATGAGAGTCTTTTGTGTGTCACTTTGTCAAAAGCTTTTGCGAAGTCTAGAATTGCAATATCAACCTGGACATTGTTGTTCATCCATTTTGCAATTTCATTGATGGTCATGAGGAGTTGACTTTCACAGGATCTTTTTGCTCTAAATCCATGTTGGTTTTCGTTTAGGATGTTTTGACTGTCGAGATGGTCCATAATTTGGGATACGATAATATGTTCAAGTATCTTAGAGGCTACTGATGTAAGTGAGACCGGTCTGTAATTTGCTGGTTTTGATCGGTCGCCTTTTTTAAATATTGGCACGACATTGGCATTTTTCCAATCCTCTGGTATCTCTCCCGTATCGATTGATTGTTGGTATATCTTTGTCAATACTGGTGCTATAATAATAAACTTTATTAATAAGCACAATTTCCACCCTAATTAGGTCAATGGCTACATTGAATAGTCAACAATACATAAACATACAATGTACTACATATAAACAAATTCAATACACAATAGAACAAATGGAATCAAGTGCCCCTGTCCTCAGTTCCAATGACTGTTTAATGAAGGAGCCTAAAGATTTCACCTGCTTGATGTTATTCGGATTTAAAATAATTTCAAGTCGATTTGAATTAATAGTATTGTCAAAGTCACCGAGAAAAGCTTTTCTTAGATGTTCATTTAGCTTACAATTTAAAAAGAAATGGTTTTCGTCATCAAGAGTTTCACATATAATGGAAGCAGTTTCTTTCAGTATTCTTATTGGGATTTTGTCTGGTCCTGTGGCTTTGCTAGGGTTTAGTCTGTTCAAAGCCTTTTCTACTCCAGATACCCTGATCTTGATGTTTTTCATATTTTTGTATGGTGAGTCTCCTTTTGATGGTATGTGAGTGGTGTTTTCGGTTGTAAATACAGATGCAAACTAGTTGTTAAGCATCTCGGCTTTTTGTTGTGATGATTCTGCCAGTTCACCGTTGTTTTTTAGTGTGCTTATACCAATCATATCTTGTTTCCTCGATTTTATGTATTTCCAAAATCTTTTGCTGCTGTTATCTTTTTCTGGGTCTAGCATGTTGTTTAGGTAGTCCCAATAGCTTTTATGTAGTTTGTTCCTAATTACAGTTCTTAGGTCTTTAAAAGCTTTCTTGTCGGATGGTTTCCCAGACTTTTTACTCTTGTTGTATAACCGTTGTTTTTTTCCTAATTAGCCTTTTGATTTCTGTTGTTACCCAAGGAACATCATGGTGTTTCCCTATTTTCTTAGTTGGTATATGTTTTTCTATGCAATTTGTTATGGTCTCCTTGAATAAATTCTACATCATGGCTTGTAGGTTCAAGGTTTGACAGAAATTTGTGCATGAAAGATGTTAGTTCCTCTTTAATGCCATTCCAGTCAGCTTTTTTGTAGTTTGGCACTGTTCATGCTTGTGTTTGGTTATTCTAGGCTTTATATCAGTTGTTATAGATAAGATGTCGTGATCACTCTTCCCGATCGGTGGGCCTGTCGTGGTTCTTGTGACTAGTGAGGGATGAGATGGTATCATCACGTCTAATTAATATCCTATCGTTTCTTGTCGGAAGTGTGTTTATTTGTTCTAGGAAGAAACTGTTCACAATGTTGATTAAAAATTCACATTGTGATTTATTTCTGCCACCAGGTTTTGTACCTCCAGTTTCCCAGCTGATATCACCTAGGTTGAAGTCTCCACCGAGAAATATCTTTGCGTTTCTGTATTTTCGGTCAGCCTTTATTTTTGACAGTTATCTTTCAAGTTCTTGTAGGGCTTTTTCATCTGAGTCAGGTGGTCTATAGAAAGAGCCTATGAGTATTTGATCATTCTTGTTTGGTCTCATTTCAACCCATTTTATCTCGCATTCTGTATCTAATTCTGTGCATTCATCTGTTTTTATATCTGGTCTTACCATGATGAGTACACCTCCATCATTTTTGTTGACAAGTTCTTTCCTGTCTTTCCTGTAAATTTTGTATTGGTGGCTTGGTGGTACATCATGTGGTAAAATTTCAGCAGTATTATATGTTGGGTCAAGATGAGTTTCTGTGCCTATAATAACTGCTGGTAATGAACTTGATATGATGTTATACAGCTCTGTGCTTTTATTTGTTATGCTTTGGAAGTTGATAGTGAATATGGTTAAGCTGTTAGTGTTTGCAGTTGTTTCTGACAGCCCAGTGATGTAACTACTGTCTTCAATGCTTTCTAGGGTGGATTTTGGTTTGTAGTTTCTATTCTTCTGGGTTTGCAACTAGATTAGCACGACAGATGCCACAGGAGGATTCGTGTTACTCGATTTTTAGTTTTATGTGTATGTTTTGTAGATCATTGGTTTTTTTTTGTCCTTTTCTTTTGGTCATTGTGTTGTCTGCCCTTCTTCGATTTACAGATTCTGACTATCCTTTGGCATCCACAAACTCCGTTTATTGTTGGTATCAATTACAGCAATAAACGGAATTCAATTGTGCCATCTTTCTACTTCTATTATATAAGAGCTCGAGGCCACCTTCAACTTTAACGCCTTCATGCTATCATTAACAATTGTACTTTAGAAAATGAAATTTAATAAGTATTTTTTTACATTTAGATTTTAAGATAAACTATATACATGATATAGTAATGAACTTATGGTTGAGTGAGACAGCTGATCTGAATGACTCAACAGTCACTCTTCACAGTGTTCAGGAGAGACTGTTCGAGTTTCCTATTGTTCACAGAAAGAAATATTGCTGTCCGAGTTGCATTTATATATGTAAGCGTGTGGGTGGTATATGGTATTAAATCGAGTGCATGTCCTGGGAGAATCTAACTGGTGGTATGAGCATGTCTGTTTTACATTGTAGGAATAGCTACTAGTTCATGCCAGATCTTATATAACATGATTAGGTATGCATCTGATGTTCGATCTGCTATATGCTTCGCCAATTTAGATGTTCTATCATGTTACTAACGCTAGAGGTGTTGTGATAGTGGTTAGTAGTATACCTTGCAGCCTTATGTTGTACCTGTTATGTTTTCTTTGATGCATGGGTCCCATACAGAAACAGGCATTCTCAAGTGATTATCGAACTAGAAATTGGTATGCCTGTTCTTTGACTGTGGTGAAACTGATGTTAATATTTCTATGGAATAACCCAAGTGTCTTGTTTGCCTCTGTTGTAATACTGTTTATCTGGCTATCCCCTTTAAGATCCGACTGTACTGGACACCCAGATAGTTGGCTTTATCTGCATGTTCATGTTGGTGTACATGTAATGTAGGGTGTATGAATATTTTAATGGTATTTTATTTTATGTGATGGATAGCACGATACATTTGTCTTTTTTTTTTATATACCTGGGGTGGTGTTAATGAATAATTATATAACAAAAAGGAAATTGACAAGTTGTTGCAACATTTAAATTGTGAATTTGAATTTGAATTTTTTAATGTTTAATGCCACTTTCAACAATATATCAGCTATATCATGGCGACCAGTTTTAGTGGTGGAGGAAGCCGAAGTACCAACCATGGGCAAGTAACTGGTAAACTTTATCACATGTGGCTGCGAGTCGAGTTTACCCTTTTTTGTAATTTACAAAGCCGACCGCGAACCCACGCCGTATTGGTGATAGGCTTGTATGAGTTTTTAGATCCATCAACCCAACTCATTGAGCCAACCGGGCCCCCTATAAATTAAGAACCAAGTCAGAAATTTACATATGATCTATTTGAAGACATTTGCTGTCAGAATACATAGATGTGTAAGTGTGTGTTTTCACATATACATGTAGCTAATACTATACATGTATATATAATTGGACATTTTGATTCAATTTTACACATGTGTTTTTCAAACTTTTTTCTTTTGCCAAACTGTGAGTGAGTTAGTGGTTGTTGTGTAATGCCAACTCAGCAATTTTTCAGTTATATCATGGCGAGAACAAGTTAATTTTCAATCAGACGATGATGTCCGCTTTGTACTAGACTTTTATAGTGCTAGCTCACTGAAACAACAGTCCGCGGGTATACATGTCGCCCCACTCGGACCACATTATTATGATTCCAAACCAAGCAGTCTTTGTTCTTTCTCCTTATTACCGCATGCTTAGTGGAGCCGCAACAGATACCAATTTTATAGTATTTGGTTTGACCCGATCAGGGGCTCAAACACATGATCTACCCCACTCGAGGTGAGCATGCTAACTATTACACCACGATACGATCTTTTGCCAACGAAATTTCAATATTACTGTTAAGTTGTTCACACTAGAATAAAAAGTAAAATACTGTAATTAAAACACAAATTTTAATATTTTCAAATATTTATTTCTGTATTTATAATACAAAGTAAATTGTTCCCATTTATTAAACTGTGGTGATCCTCCATAAATTTTTTAGTTGGTTGTGTAGGTCAAATGAAACCTGTTATAATCCTGAGAACTCTGAAATAAAATGTATATTGTTGATTAACAGGCCAAACGGGCTGTAAGTACAGTCAAATCTATATTAAGAGGTCACCTTTTAGACAATGAAAAGTGGCCTTATAAGACAGGTGATCTCTCAAAAGAGGTTCAATTCATATGAAATTTTCTATGATGAGACAAGAAAATACTTTAATACAGGTGACTGCTTAATAGAGGTGACCACATGGGCCTATTCGACTGTATATTAAAAAGAAAAATTCAACTGCATATAGCAAAGATATAGATACAGGAAATGTTTCCTGCCCATTCAAGCATATTAAAGGTGTTAAAAAAGATTTTTTTTATTTATTAGATTACAATCATAGCTTCGTTCATAGATGTTAACTCAGTTTCGAGGGTCAAACTCCTGTCTCCCGATATA
>MJUT01050860.1:253722-288036 GCA_002080005.1 Gigantidas platifrons | reverse complement strand
CCAAATACCAATATTTTATTCCAATTAAGGTCCCTCAAGGGGCAATGACAAATATACATTTATAATTTAAATGCAGTTACAACAATACAACAATACAGAATGGAGACATATGTTCATACACAAGACAATTCTAACTATTTAAATGATAACATGTTATAGCAAGTGGGCTGTGTTTGGTAGTGCGACCCGAGTAGAGGCAAGGATAATGTATAGTAACAGAGTACATCATATATGGTTGAAGAATGGACTACTTGTATGCAATCACTTAGCTGGAGGAGACACCAGGGGACGGTGGTTAAGAATTGTTTGTTGATTCTCCCTGTGTCTGATCCAGCAAAGCAAGCGGCCCAAATAGTAAAACATCATGTGTTTGATGAAAAGAAGGACTGTGATTGCTTAACTGGAGGAGACACCAGGGGACGGTGCTTAAGAATCGCATTTCAATTCTCCCCGTGTCTGATCCAGGAAAGCAAGCAGTAGTGCTACTAAGATTAACAAGTGCAGACAAAAAAAAAATTGAAGTAGTGTTATTCAGTCACTTAAATTACCTGCAGTATTTATAAATAAAGTGACACAACTCTTTTAAAACTGATACATCCTCACAGGTCATTAACCAGTAAAATTTTTCTTGAGGATTTAATTGTAGAAAATTGTGACTTGATTGAGATATTGTTCTGAACAGCTGTTGTCGCTCTTCTCTAAATTTGCTGCAGCAAAGGAGAAAATGAATTTCATCCTCTACCTCTCCCGAGTCGCACCGCCCACACAACCTATGGTGTGGAGGGATACCCTGGTATCTACCAGTCTCAATATGTAAATGATGTGCTGAGATTCTTAGTTTTGTTAAACTTCTCCTGTGCTCAAGATTACCAATAACAGATAGGTAATTTTCAAATCCAAAATGTACTTTAAATGTGGTGTAAGTGCGAAGCTTCCCCTCTAAGTATTGTATCGTCTGATTTTTCCATAGTTCCAAAAAACCCTCTTTGATTTGTCTACTAAGGCTGGTTTTTGAAATTTTCTTTCCTTTCAACTGACTAATTGTTGGAAAATTTTGAAGTATACGTTGGAGAGATCCGTACCATGATGATTTGTTTTGATTATATAGTTGTTTTGATTGTTCATAAGCGTTTTGTAGTGAAGGAAATTTTTCTAGATATTCAAGTCGGTTCCAATAGTGGAAGATACTTTTTATAATATCGTAATAGAGTGGGAAACGACCAAGTTCTGACAAAACAGCAAAGTTAGTAGTTTTTTTATGAACACCTAAGATAAACTTACAAAATTTNTAAGTAAATTTTTTATTCATGATAAGATATCAACAAAAATTTGTGTTGCATACTATGGTAGCATGTACAATGCCTCTTTTAAGAATGAAATATTCATTTACTTGTGGGTTTTTTCTGAACTAGCTTATTTGAAAAATTTAAAATAAAAAAAATTGCTCTCGGTTGCTATTCAAATACCAATTTTTTTTCCAAAAATGCTACATACTTATCTTTTTTTTATTTTCTTGAAAGTTTTGATGTTTTTCTAGTTAACCTATTTGATTTTGTTGTTTAAAAATAAAAGTTTATTGAAATTTAGCTCTGTGATTGTGTTTTGTGTATAGTCTGTAGAGAGGTCTACTTGCAGTTATATAAATGAGCATTTCTCAAAAGTGCCTGCATGAATTTNTGTTGTACACATTCAAGTTCACATGCTTTGTAATAAAATTTATGACGTAAGTGCCCGCCTGCCTTGTTGAAGACCAGTATTTTGGTTTTAGTTGGGTTAACTGTCAAACACCAATCATTACAATAACTATCAAGGATATCAAGCTTTGCTTGTAGGCCCTCTGCGGTAAAAGATAACAGAATTATGTCATCTGCATACATAAGGCAATGGAAAGGCTTATCATTTAATACAAGATTTGCTAATTTCATACATTCTACTTATTATATTATAGAATAGGGAGCCTACCCCAGCATGCAGTAATTTAATTTTTATACTGGTGTGAATGACAGTGTCAAATGCCTTTTGAAAGTCTACAAAGCAGGCGAACACTCTACCATCTTTAAAGTTACAATATGTATCAATTATACATTTCAATATAAACAATGATCAGTTGTTCTGGCTTTCCTTGTAAATCCAACCTGACATGTATCAATAATTTTATGTTTTTCTAAAAAAATATCTAGTCTGTTATCTAAGATAGAATTAAAGAGTTTTCCTAGTGCACTTGTAACTGAAATACCCCTATAATTGTTAGGATCCGAGATGTCACCTGCTTTATGAATAGGTGTAATATATCCAACAGCCCAATATTTTGGATAATTTCCACTGGATAGACAAGAGTTGAAGATTTTTTCTATGCTGGGCAATAATTCATTTTGAGCACATTTCAACATATTAGTGGAAATGTTATCTAGTCCAGGTGATTTTCCATTTTTTAACTTAGAAATTGCCTTTGAAATTTCAGCTTTACTGAGCAGTTGCTCTCTATTTATACAGGTTGAAATTATATGCACCATTAGTTCAATGGAAAAGATGAAACTGATCTACATAAACAATGACTTGTTATATTCAGGTGTTCTTTAAGGCAAGCTTGAATATAATTTCAAATTTCAAAGATAACTACATGTATATATACAGAACATGTATTGATGCCCCTTTTTTGTTAAATTAATTGTATTATTATGCAACAGTCAAATTGACATATCATACAAGATTTCCTCCCAATTTTCATAGATTTAATACGTAATTTCCTAGATAGGGTTAGGGTTATGGTGTTTCATGCCACCTTCAACAATATTTCAGTTATATCGTGGAGGAGAAAACCACTGACCTGCCGCAAATCACTAACAAACTTTATCACATAATGTTGTATCGAGTACACCTCGCCATGAGCGAGATTCAACTCGCAACGTTAGTGGTGATAGGCACTGATTGCATAGGTAGTTGTATATCCAACTATCATAAAATCACGGCCCCTTAAGAAATGACATTGTTATTCTTTACCTGTGATAGATGCCCAACGATCCAATGTCAGTCAGGGAAACGTAATCTCCACTTCCGTTGAAAGATAGTGCTGAACTTTCTCTGTCTAGACATTCAACTCTTAAGTCTGACCACAGCGACATCTGTTGACCAAATTGGAACACACCGACACGTCCCCCCGTTATACTGGTATCGTAGATGTCACTGCTATCTATCAACAAGGAGTCTACATCGTAGATCTTTAATCTGCTCAAAGGAAAAAAAGAAAAAGAATAAAAACAACTATAAATATTGTCTAAAACATGAAGAAAGAATTAATGGCTTTAATATCATAATGCATTTTTGAATGTTCTAATCATAAAACTATTTAAAAAACATTTCTTAGCTTTAGTTAAAATTGGCCAATGGGGTTTCCGAGGAGAAGATTAAAATGTAAAAGTTAACAGGCAGATGACAGACACAAAGAGATGGCAATAGCTCTAATGACCTTTTGGATCAGGTGAGCTAAAAAGTAATCAGTTAGATCTTTGGTTCCTTTAGGCTCCCTTTGACACTTTCTATCTTGGAAACCATGAGAGCTAGAGCAAATTTGTTTTAATTGTTTCTCTATTGTTAAACTTTGGACCCCAAGGGGCAAGACCAAATCATAGACCATGGGTAGTTTATTAGTTATTGTATGTAAGGAAATTGGATCCCCCGATTTCAGACCTTATACACCATGGGACCTCTAGTTGTAACAAGATGTTCCATGCTACGTCGTGCTAAGAATACCCACACTCGTTAGTCGCACGTAAACAGGAAGTAGATGTGCGGTAAACCTGGAAAGGGGAGACATGGTACAAGTCACCATGCCAAAGCCATATATCAAATATAAAATCATTTCTTCCAGTAGAAGCTGAGATAACTGTTACGAAAGTTTTTGTTACGGCAAACATGAAAAATTCTAAGTCGCACTGTAAACAGGAAGTAGATGTGCGGTAAACCTGGAAAGGGGAGACATGGTACAAGTCACCATGCCAAAGCCATATATCAAATATAAAATCATTTCTTCCAGTAGAAACTGAGATATCTGTTACAAAAGTGTGAACGGACAAGGTGATTGCAGTATAGCCCCCTCTCTACGAGTGGGGGTATAAAATCTTGAATTTGTATAACACAATGATTCACATCAAACATCATTTCAATTTCATTATTGGCCGATTCCTCCACCCCTTCCCAATGGCTAGGCGTTTCAGCACATGGTAAGGTGTAATTGTAACAAAATTATGTGATAAAGTTTGTCCGTGATTTGAAGTTTCTCATGTACTCGGGTTTCCTCCACCAATAAAGCTGAATTCAATGATATAACTTAAATATTGTTGACAGTTGCATAATAATGACCTAATAATCATAATTAGATCAAATTTCAGCTTATGTATCATCACCAAGAAAAACTGATATTCCCTGTCTTTCACGTAAGGACATTAATCTTCTAGAGATATTTGGGTTAATAAGCTCATGTCATTTACAAAAAAACCCCAAAAAAACTCGATCGCAAAATACCACCGATATAAAAGGGGGAAAATGTTATTCATTTTGTCAAGGTCAATGACAAAATACATTACCTTTTAAGAAAAAAAAGGTATTACCTGATTTTGCCCAAGTCTGTGTTATATGTGAGGAACCATTTATATGATGTATAGTTACTCCAGGCTGTAAGATTCTGGTCGTGCCATAAGATTGTAACCTGGTTGTTAGTTGACGTATCCAGCCACAATGCATTGGCCATTGTCTGTCCTGGTCCAGTGCTTGAGTTCACTGCCTGAAAATATACAGATTGGAGTACATGATTTTCAAATCCATATATGTACTAAGCACTAAGTCATCATCTTTCCTTGTCCAATGTTCAAGTTTTTAACTGAAGGAAAATTTGTCGCCTAAAATTTTTTAATTGAACTACAGTATATACCCAACATTTTACCTCCAGCTTACTTTAATCAGATATCACATGGATATCCATAAATCGATCTACAGTATGATAACGACCATGAAGGTCCTGAACAGTTTGATTATTTCTTAGAGTCTAGCAAACCTTATTTCAGCTATATTCAGGACTATATATAACTACATAGAAATGAAGGAGAGATGGGCCAACTATGGCTATGACTTTTGCTTGCCACTGAAAAAGTATGGAGAGTTATGTAGGGACAAAAAAATTAGTTTTTTGAGGTGCCTTATCTTTTTAGAAGTCTACAAAAGAGGTCCCTAGCGTGCAAGGAGCGTGACACTCTCCAAACATGTGACCTACTTTGGTCCATGGTCAGGATTTCCGTATTTATAACCCGACAACCCCCATGGAAAGAGAGCACCCCTATCCACCACACAGGGATGCACTGGGTAACTCAGTGGGTTTGAACCGTGGGAATCTCCACCATGACTCTGATCAGTGGCATTAAACTTATATGATCCACTTACAGCAATATGAACTCCTTTAATTCCTCCCTTGTAACTTGTCGTATCAAAGTTGTAGTTGTTTGGTCGCCATGACACAATGTAAAACTTCCTGTTATTGACATATCCAAAAATAAACCCCACGTAATTATCATCTTGTGAAGATCTCACGAACATGGTCCCACTGTAAGTTATAGATCCATATGACTGTTCACCTTAAAAAAATAGGTCAAAGGTGATAATATATAGGTCATCATGTTAAATATCAATTTAACTACTGTAAATTCAGAAATTATTGCGTGCATTTATTATTGCGATTCCTCAACCGCTGGCAAAAATGTGAGGTTTAATTATTGCGACGCACCAAGATAGAGAAGAAAAAAAATTGATGTAAATTTTTATCTCAACGTGCGTTTTCGTTTTTGTATTTGTATGTCGTTAATCCCCTTGTAAGCCACGTGTCATGTTTACCTTTAATTAAAGTGAATACACATATCCCTTTGTACACACATTTTTCACGTGATTGAGAATCTAGAAAGCTTTCCACATGTTGGAAATGTATTATCGATCAAAGCGTGCATGTGGGGATCTAGAAACTTTTGTAACAGGTAAACTTTAGTCAAGTACCGAGTCGACAGTAATTGAACATTCGAAGACTTGGCGCTTGGCTTGGATGATATAAGGGTTAATGAAATTTCAAAGAAAGATCAATTGAAGTGTACAAAATAAATAAGTAAACAAAAACGGCAGTTTAAAAGAATTATGGTTTGTATGAATCTTTTATCGGAACAAGCTCAGTTTAACAAACAAATGTTAGTCGGCTTTTTTTCAAAGTGATATTTTAAAATAAAATATTGCTCAATTAACTATACGGTAATTAGAAATTTAAAAAATGCCATAAATAGATGAATTTTTGGGGGAGCAATCATTAACGTTTCAACATGTCTATGTGGAAGTTTGTCACAGATGACATTGTCTTATGTCTACCAGACCCTGCAAAAGCTACAAGCAACGAAGCTGCTGATAAAATGAAAGCTGCTAATACCGAGATCGTCAATGCCCTTGCCACCGACAAAACGACCATGACCACCAAACGTGGGGTTAAAAGAAAAGCCACCAATAACCACTACACACATGAGGTCCGTGCCAAAATAAAATAAAATTAAATTAAAATTGGACATTTATTAACACAGTTTTAAAATAATTAGATCGATGAGAAACTAAAATATTTTTGATCTACCCTTACGACGAAGAAACATCGAATGAAACTGACCAGTCATTATTTCGAAAAACATTGAAACACAGATGTTTAAATACACACTTTATTTGTGTCCCTAGACATATCTACACAGGAAATTGTAATCAAAGCAATCAATAAACATGTACACGCTTCACCGCTTCCTAGGTGTCAGTAATCTATAACATGCACCTGTCGATCTTACCTGTGTAAGGAAAGGGAGATAAATCAAACAGAGAATGAACATTAATTAAAAAATGCGAGGTTTAATTATTGCGATCGCTGACCAGTCGCATTTTTTGCATTAATAAAAACATCGCATTAATTTCTGAATTTACAGTAATTGCTATCATTTGACTATTTTATTTGAAAAGAAAAAAAAACAAAAAAACTGTTAGATTAAAGATAGATAAATATACAATACTTGTGCACTGTCGAAGCATACAGGTAATATGTGTATGAGGCTTAGAAACGGGGGAAAAGGCTCGGGCCGAATACACATATTTACCTATATGCTTCGACAGTGCACATGTATTGTATTTATCCTGCAATTTTAAATCGTAAATAAACGTTTACTGGACGATCAAGGGTGTGGAAATACTGAAATGTTCTACTTGTCCCCGGGCAAGTCATCTGAAAAAAGTTACTTGTCCGGACAAAATCCTACTTGTCCTGTTTTTTGTACAAACATTTGATACTTATAAACACAGTTGCTAAATTGAACTTGTTTATATTGTCTATTAAATCATTGCGTAAAATTTGAAATATAGTTTTAATAAAGTTAACACAAACATCCTTGCGTAAGTGATCACTGCCCAAATTAAGGCCATTTTAAATTTGGATTTCAGATAGGAATATGCAGTCAGAGAATAGCTGGTTGTTTTTAGATACAGAATAAGCTGTGTTGAAAAAAAATCTCAGATCAATGAAGTTCATTTTGATTAACCATGACAATGGATTTATCAATCAAAACAGTCATGTACTAGTATTTAGTTTTAGTGGTGTCTTCATATTTTGCAGATGATTGGTGGGAAGATAGGTATCCATTCTGTCCACGATTTTGCCAATAAACATTAATGATTTCTTGTCAGCAAAATCAGAGTATATTCTGCAGATATTTCAATATGAGACACCATCAGAATCCAGCAGTAAACATGAGAAATCGGCTAGCCACTTGGGTGTTTTTCCTCACATTTTGTGTCCTTTTCCGCTAGAGTTTTGCATTTAAATTTCTCGTGATGTTCATTGTGGCCAGAATCATTCCAAGTATTTTTTTTTATTATCAAATATTTGTCCATTGTAATGACTGCAACACGATTTGTATTATACGTTCACAGATGTTTATGAAAAGCTATGGACAAGCAAGGAAACGTCACATTCGGAACTCCAGTAAAAACCTGTTACACGGTCCCGGTTATCGCTAAGTAAATGCAGTACAATTATCATTGCAATCGGGTCGTAATACTCAACTTAGAACTTGTACAATTCTGGTTATTTTTAGCTGCTTTCGGAACACCACTAACGTGATCGTTTCCAATATAAAAAAAAAACAACATTTATCTATATAACCGTCAATATTTACGATATAATATCATTTGAGGAATTGTCTTCCCAGAGTACTTTAATTAGAAATTATTTTTATTTGTTGATTTTTTACTTGTCCCCAGACAAGCTAGCCAGGAAAATCTACTTGTCCAGCAGGTTCTATGTATGAGTCAGACGAGTCGGGCATGGCAATTCCACACCCCTGACGATGATAAAAGTATTTGAAATAATTTTGTGTATGTATTTGAAAACAATGTCCCCCAATGTGCCCCGATGAGTTTGCCAAATATAAAATTTTATTCTATTTATAACTGACCAATATCAAAAAAAATATTGGGCAGGCTATATTGGTCGGTAAATGCTGTCATGCAGGATAAATCAATAAATGTCAACACACATAGAATAAGGTTCTTTCTTTCTATACTAAAATTCCATTTGAAGTCATAAAAGAAATATATGGAAACATTCATATATGCAAACACCAATAATATTTTAAGGAGAAGGTTTTCTGCATTGGATAACAATGTATCATGTTTGTGAAAACCTGAAAAATTTCTTTTCTTATTACAGCCACTCAAAAACATGACAAAAACTGTTCGGGGACCATCAGAAAATTTTCCCCTGTAATAAACAAATTAGATCTTATATCTAAATGAAATAAGAAAATTTCTTCATGATGCAGAAGATTTTTTTTTTAATTTTCCATTCATCGGGAAACTAACCAACCTTGATCCGACTGATATGAAGGGACCACTCCGTCAAACAAAATCATGGAGGCCATATTGGATTTCATATTGTATCCAATCAAAAACATCACAGCCATATTGAGTTTGGATCAGAGTAAAATAAGGAAAGAATTTGAAGACCATTCATACAAAACACCTAGAAATTTCATAAAATGTGAACAAACAGTCAGACACCAAAGTGTCCGGTTGAGCTTAAACCATACTTACCTATCAAAGCTGCTGGTTTCATGGTTGATGATCTCTGATATATCTCTCGTCCAGCAGCCTTAACCCACCAATCAGGATCAGTGCTGTAACCAGGATAGAAGTCTATCGTAAAATAAGACGAGAACGATGTCTCATAAATTTTTGGGTTATGTGGACAAGTGTCATTACTATCATTGATACCATCGTTGTCCGAGTCCAAGGCACAATCATCCCCGACTTTGTTACCTGGAAATAGAACAATTGAGCATTTCATATATGATAAGAGAAAAATTGCCATAATTTTTGCCATTAATATTGCTTGTGTAAGCGTACTTTCTTTCCGGTGTGTAGAATGTCCGGGTACGTAAATACCCTAGTATATTTCTACCTTGCACTAGTGTGTTTATTCCGTCAGAAGAAATACACTAGTGTATTTCTGTTGTGGAATTTCTACCCTAAAGTAATAATTTTTTTATTAGAAAACGGAAAAATCTAAATATTTCGTAAACCGTAGATTTTTTTTTAGTGCACCAATGAGAGTTTTGTCAGGAATTTTACTACCATTTTGGAATTGTATAAATATTTACGGTTGAAATTATTCTGAAGGCCCTGCTCATCTGAAAAATTACCAATTTTTAGCATTATTTTGGTCTTTATTTCAGGCTAAGTTCTTCAAAATATGCCAAGTTTGCTCGTTTATGGGACAGCCAACTCACCGCGGAAGTAATCCCATATAACAATAGGAACGACGGTGGTCCTGCAGCTGGTCTATTGTCTCTCGTCGAAGTGTCGAAGAAGACTATTGTTCCCTTCATGGTTAATGCATTTGACTACGTGACATTTATACACAGACTTACCTGAGATTTACCTGGAAATTTTTGAAAAAAAAGTGAAATCATAAATTTCCATAATACTGATTTTTAATTTGACCAAGTTATTTCAATCTTTCGGAAATAATTCGAAAAAGAACGGTCTTTTCTGTAAATAAATTCACTGAAGTTAGACATAGAGTACACAATTATTGGATATGAATACAATTTTATAAGTAAAAATGTTATGTACAATCTGTCCATTTACAACCGGTGTACCCGTTCAATATGTAATCATGTTGGACTGGATTCAGCTTTCCTCGTCGCTGGACTCGTCGTCATCAAAATCAATCATTATTGGAGGAATCTCACTCCTATCAATGCAATTCTCTTTCCCATACTCCTTTTCTATTTTTAATACATGGTCTTCTGCCTTCGCCCAAATTTCCCCATAAACAATTTATTTCATATCCTTCAAACGAAAAGTTGTATTGTTTTCTGCAACAAACCCTTTAACCTGTGCCCAAATAAGTTCTATGGCATTCAATTCGCAATGGCGAACAGGGGTTCTTAGAACTTCGTGACCATGTAGGTTGGCAATTTTATCAGTTTTAAAAACGGAAAGGGGTTTCTTAAATTTGATTTGTTCATAAAGTTGTTTTTTAGTTTCAATGGGATGAAAAGGAATGTTGTGTTTTGAAAGATAATCTTGTAAGACAGCTTTTCTCCGATTAAAGTTTGGGACACCATTTTCTTCAGTCTTCATGTTGTTATAACTGACATTATCTAAAACGATAACACTTGGGCTTTTTAATGATGGCATAAGCTGATGACCTTTTCCTGAAGGGATCTTTGGGGCATCAGAACCATCAACTGGTAGTCAGTGGCATGATTCTGATTTACCCAGGTCTCATCCAAATATACAATTTCATATCCATTCTCTCGAAACTTCCTGATTTTTCGGAGGTAATTACACCGATCATTTATTACTGACCTCTGATCATATAAAAGCCTCCTATTATCTCCGGATTTTTTGTACTTATAACCAAGATCTAAAAATAAAGTTAAAGTAAGCGTTGATTTCGAGATTTTAATTGTATCTTCAATTTCTTTCTGAATTTTTGAGA
Source organism: Gigantidas platifrons (assembly GCA_002080005.1). NCBI lineage: Eukaryota > Metazoa > Mollusca > Bivalvia > Mytilida > Modiolidae > Gigantidas > Gigantidas platifrons. The sequence continues at coordinate 276,977 of MJUT01050860.1, read as the reverse complement.
CTGTTGGGGCAATTTTTCTGTTGTACATGTTATGAACGGTCCGTTTAATAACGCAACGGTCAAAATCATCTAGAGTTTTCTTTCTTTCTTTCGGTCTGTTGGATTCAGGAGGACTTTTACCGTTTACAACTCTATACACAGAACTGTAAGATATGCCAGCAGCCTTGCATGTCAGTTCTTTTAATGAAATTATCTGGGTAATAAAGTGGTCTTCCTCTGGCCTTCTCAAGCTGAAAAAACTTGAATAGATTTAACACAATGTTTTTACAATCTTTTGACAAGTCCTTTGTTTTACCCATTCTTGTGATGTTTATATATGTTAAGATGTAAAAAAAAATAGGTTTATGAAGAAATTTATGTGAACTTTTAGAAAGATTTTAAAGTTTAAAAATGGAGTGGCAAAATATGCCTGTACACATGTCTCTGTCTCTATCAAGGTAAGATTAACCTGGCTGCTACCGCTAGTTAGTTTACTCACACCTCTATTTTGGCGGTAAAAATCGGGCAAAATGTCAAATTTCAGATGAGTGCAGCAATAATGGAAGGTTATGGTTAGATGAAATGCATATTTTAAAAATGGTAGTAAAATTCTGCACAAAACTCTCGTTTACTGTGTTTTAAAAAAATGTATTGTTTTCGAGAAAACTCAAATTTTCCGTTTTCTAATCCAAAAATTATTACTTTAGTGTGTTTTATCCAAAAGGAAAGAATACACTGGTGGAAAGAATTCACTGTTACACTTGACACTTTAAGATGAATAGAACAAAAATGTCCTAGCCAAATCTGTTTTCAAATGTCCTGTGATGGTGGTCATCTTGGATTTTTGATCAGCACATAAACCTAAACTTTGTACAAGACTATACAAGGAACTTTCCAACTGAGCCAACTGCTTTCAATTTGTTTAAACATATTTCATTGTCTAAATAATGACAAAATGATCAGACACAAGTTTTTCAACTTAGTATTGTCTTCTCAATTTGTTTTAGTGTTTCTGAGAAGACATTTCTGTAGTGTCCTTCCTACCTTAAAATATGTCATGTGACAGTGGCCATCTTGGAATATCAATGCACAAAAAATATTTACTTTGGAAAGGATCATTTAATGATCACACATTTACTGTTTGGGTTCAATAAAGAATATGACTCCTAATAAGAAGCTTTGTATACATTTTCCTGTAGGATCATATATGTTACATAATGGTTTGTCACGGTGGCCTTCTTGGATAACTGATTGACACCAAAAAAGACATAAATTTCGTACAGGATTATGCAAGGAAATATACATTATACGTACATTGTGTGTACAATCGAAATAGTGTTTCATTAAGATAAGATGCAGATTATTTCTTGTATTGTTTATTCATTAGTTGATGTTTTGTAGCCATGTTTTTTTTTATCAATCTCTCAACCAGTTCAAAGATAAAATTTTCACATTAGAAAGACACATTAAAGCATGAAAATTTAGCAGTATAAGAGTATAAGAATATGTATTTAAATCTTGCCATCTAAATCTGTCTGTGAAGGATTACTCTTGTATGGACAGTTATCTTCTATGTTAACTATACCATCCCCATCAGAATCACTATCACACAAGTCACCTAAATTTACATAAAATGTTGGCATAAAAAATTACAGTGAATAAATGAATGTTGTTTAACCCTAATTGATCAGTTTTTTAGCTACCTCGTAGTGGGAACAAATTCCATTCGGATGACACAAATATCCACTTTGACATATTAAAACATGCTTGCCGGTAGTTTGATATTTATATATGCTCCTAGCTGACTGAAACAACCCTCCACATGTAGACATGTTACTCCAATTGGACACATCATCCTGATTCTGAGGCAACAAGTCTTTGCTCCAACTCCTTAATACTGTATGCGGAGAAGCGGCAAATACCAAGTTTATAGTTTTGTTTGACCGGACTGGAGCTCGAACCCACGATCTACCACAATGGTGGTGAGCACGCTAACCATTATACCAACAATGCTGTTGTAATAATAACTGAATCTTCATGTAGTGTTAGTGTTATGGTGTTTAATGCCACTTTCAACAATATTTAGCCATATCGTGGCAGCAGTTTTATTGGTGGAGGTAACCGGAGGACCCGGAGAAAACTACAGACATGTTGCAAGTCACTGACAAACTTTATCACATAATGTTGTACTCCTCACCCTGAGTGGGAGTCGAACCCACAACATCAGTGGTACTAGACACTGATTGCATAGGTAGTTGTAAATCTAACTACCATACGAAATGACGGCCCCTATAAAGTTGAGAGGCATTCAATTAATAATATAAAAGGAGTTGCACCTTCAAACATTTGTGGACAGGACAAATACATGACTTTCTGTGCAATTAAAGGCTTTTATATGTAAAAAATTATATAAGAAACAAATGTATATAGGGTCATTTTTCCTTGATTTGAACAGTGTCAAAGTATTGTACATTTTTAAAAATCAAGGGAAGTAACCCTTTTTATACCCCTGTTGCTGGTTTGACCTTTAATCTACTAATGTTAGTAAGAAAGGATATGGATGTAAATGAAGATGAGAAACTATCCAACTTTACAATTAGACACAAATAAAAGTAAAAGAACCATGCTTTTATTGCTGATCAACAGTAGGGTTTTCAACAACAAACATAACTCATAGACTGAGAAGAGTGTAAAATGGCCCCCTAACCTGCAGTTGAGAGGTAGTTATTTATATTGGACTCTAGAATACTTTGTAGTACTTGTACTGTGATTTAGCGGTGTTTTATACCAATTTATAAATACATTTTACTTACCTTTTCCATCTCCATCAATGTCCGATTGTTCCCCATTTGGTACTTCTTGGCAGTTATCATTGATGTCTAACACACTATCTCCATCTCTATAAATACAACATTATTCAGTCACAGAGTTTTACCAAACTTTTTCTCAATTTCCTCTTCAAAGGAACCGAGACTCATATAACTTTTGAGTGCAAGTTTTGTATTCGAAAAAATTACAGCCAATCAAAAAAACTGTATCAAATATCTAGTGTTCTTATTGGTTGATATTGGAGTCTGAGTAGAAAAATCGTACTCGAAAGTTTTGAGACCGTAAGGCCAGATTTGTAAAAATAAACTATATAAATAAAATGATGATAATTGGCAGATGTTTACTATGATGTTGCATGGCTTACATTACATTTCAAACACAATATGGTTAATTACAACAGTCTGATAAACTGACAAAGATTCAAGTTAAACAACATACATATGTATTGTTCTGGATTGGGTTGACAAACCTAAGTTAAATTGAAATAATTCTATTCTTACTAGAATTTATCAATAACTCGTAATCTGATTGGATATCGTCACTTATTCTACGTCATTCGAAAGGAATTTATAAATCAATATTTCCGTTTACTGTACTACTTTTTTTGTAGCGTTACGGCGTAGGAATATGAAAAAATAATCCACCAAGAATTATTAGTATTAGTAACGTCGAAAACAACACGATGTCCAAGAATAAGAATTATAAGGATTAAACACTGTGTTTTTAGGAAATTATGTATGTATAAACTCCGGCAGCTCACTCACAAACTTTACATAAAGTCCGGACTTTATTGAGTTTGTGAGTGAGTTGCCGGAGTTTATACATAGATAATTTCCTAAAAAACAGTGTTTAATCCTATAGTGTAAATTTAAACTTAACTGATACTTAGATTTACTGGAAATGTACATGAAATTAATTTACACTGAATGTTTAATCAAGACTTAAATTTAAATGAGGTTTGTGCGACCCTGTCCTCATTTCTAAATTATTCTATAAAATCCTGTTCGTTTTAAGCATCTTTAAAATTCAAAATTGTCAGAGAGTAACAAACATTTTAATTGTGACCCTAAGACAGTAATGAGGAAATTACTGGTAATCCAATGTGGTAAATACACGATGGTAGGGGAAATAACTTGTCAAACACACTGTCAGGGGAAATAACTTGTCAATAAGTACAATAATCTATGCCATATACATATGATATGACTGTATAAAGTCCCATTACTCTCGAAGAACAAAAGTGAAACACCTCAATATGCATATAGGCAGAGCCGAATCATCCTACTGGCTAGTATATGTTACCGCCTAGGGCCCCTCAAGCGTGTGGGGGGGGGGGGGCCCTGCTAAAAGATTTTCAAATATAAATGTCACTAAAATATATCACAATTAAAAAATATTCAAGATGGGTGTGGCTGATGAGTTAAAAGATGGCTCTGTCTGAGGGGGCCCATAATTTCATTAGCCTACGGGCCCCAAAAGGTCATTATCCAGCCCTGCATATAGGCCAGTAGAGCTATAACCACCAACATTTGTTCATAGCTATCTAGACACCAACAATATAACTATTAGAATCTATTTCTGTGTAAACACTAATAATAAATTTACTTACTTATCTTTTCCTGTCCCACCAACGGTATCACACGAGTCTCCAACGTTGTTTCCGTCAGTATCCGTTTGTGCAGGGTTGGCGACAAACGGACAATTATCACTTGCGTCGGTCACACCTACAAATTATGATATATGTTCATGATAATATTTTGTCAACGGTAAATTCCGCTGACAACATTTTAACAGTGCCTTTCACACTTTTTTATTATTGCATCTCAAACAGGGGCCGTTGTGATCGCATGATAGTTGGAATTAGAACTACCTATGCAATCAGTGCCTATCACTACTAACGTTGTGATTTCGAATCCCGATCACGACGAGGTGTACTCGATACATTATGTTATAAAGCTTGTCAGTGACTTGAAACAGGTCGGTGGTTTCTCGGGTTTCCTCCACCAATACAACTGACTGCCGTAATGGAAGCGAGAGGTTGGCGCCATAAAATCTGATTCAATCCACCATTTCTTTAGAAATGCCTGTACCAAGTCAGGACCATTGCGGTTTTCCAGTTTCCCGGTTGTTGACTGATTTTGTCCATTTATTGATTTATGAGTTTTGAATTTCCCTTTGGAAGATTGCTCTGTGTTCGGTAATTTTGTTATTACCCTTATTCCTTACGATATAACTGAAATATTGTTGAAAGTGGCTATAAACCATAACCCTCATTCATTTACTTTTTAAATAAGTATTCATATATCATCTTATATCAAAACCTAGACATCTGCGAAAGTGTAGCAGAATACCTATTAATTTTCGACACCTGACTGTCGTTATTTTTGCATGTAACTTGATGACTAAAGCCTTACCATCATTATCATCATCCAAGTCACATTCATCTCCTGATCCATCCCCGTCATTGTCTTTCTGGTCATTGTTACTGACAGACGGACAGTTGTCACAAGCGTCACCAACTCCATCGCCGTCTGTATCTGTTTTGTCAAAACTCCTTAAGTATGGACAATTATCCTACAGCAAAACAAGAGTAACATTATATTACTGACAGTGAATGATCGAGCGATTGTTGTTCAACGCCAAATAAGCAAATTGTTTAGCTATATGAAGGAGAGAAAAGTTACATTTCAATGAGATAGTGATGATATTTACTTTGTACTAGTACAACTCTTTGATTTTTATTTTATTTTTTATTTTTTGGTGTTTTAATGCCATTTTCAACAATATTTCAGCTATATCATGGCGACCAGTTTTTAGTGGTGGAGGAAGCCAGAGTACCCGGAGAGAACCACCGACCATGGGCAAGCAACTGGTAAACTTTATCACCTGCGACTGCGAGTCGAGTGCACCCTTTTTTGTAATTTACAAAGCTGGGCACGAACCCGCGCCGTATTGGTGATAGGCTTGTATGAGTTGTTAGATCCAACGACCTAACTCATTGAGCCACCCGGGCGCCTACAACTCTTTGATACCCCCTTTTTCCCATTATGAAAAGAAAATATAAACAGTGATGGCCAACAATTCACAAATATCAACAAAACAAACAACCAGCTCTTGCTTCAATTATTGAACATAAAAAAGAAGATTGGTACATATGGCATTACTACATGGATCTTTGCAGCAGAATATTGGATGTTAGTATATATAACATTACTTACTAGGGAATCTATTAGACCATCGTTATCTTGATCATCATCACAGTCGTCTCCCATGTTATCATTATCTACATCCTCCTGACCACAGTTTGGAATCGTCCGGCAATTGTCCTAGAGTGTTACATTAAATAGATGTGTATCAGAAAAAGGTATCAATAGTCAAACATGTATATAAAGAGTATTCAATGGAAACTGAAAATGTGTCCTTTATATACAGGTTAAAATTATATGCAGTATTTGTAAAGCAAAATTATGTCCTCTAAAATTATGTCCTCCAGGACAATATTTCATGATTATATTGTCATGGAATTTTGTCTTATCTGATATTTTGTCCTTTATCTGGACAGTATAATATCATCTTATATTTTGTCCTTTATCTGGACAGTATAATATCATCTTATGGACAATATATCATAGTGAAACTGTGTCCTAACAAAGGGAGATAATTCTAATTCTAATTCAAAACTTGGACATTGGTTGTTAATATGTTTCAAATTGAATCAAATATAGTGTAATAAATATCATTTCTATGACAAAGAAATCTCTTATATTTTGAAATAAAGAATAGTATAAAAATGTGAAGCATAAAAATATCATATATCAAGTTGATGTCAGACATTATTTCACAGTTAAATAATGTCCAGTAACAATGGACAATATATCATGATGGAGGACACAATTTCATTATGAAATAATGTCAATGGACACTATTTCATATGATATTTTGTCTGGAGGACATTATTTCATGGAGGACACTATTTCATTTTACATATTCATTAATGGGATAAATGTGGCTGCATTTTATAGACAGTTATTTGTTATATAGCGGTGCCATTTAAGGTGGTACCTTACACTTCAGGTAAAATTTTATCTGCGCGTTTAATTTTCTTATTTTTTTGGCAGTGTGTTTGAATATATCCACTGTAATAAATATCAAAATTTTAACAAATTCCAACCAACAGACTCAGAGCTATAAATTCACTAGCCACATAGCAGCTTTTCTCCCTGTGATTTTGATCACCGAGATACTTGAAATCTGCATATAAACATCATATGATCAAAACGTTCAACTGATTTTAAAGAGTTATCTCCCTGTAGTTTTAGGTACCACGTTATGGCAGGTTTGACTGTAAGTTGAAATGCTATCAATTTCAGTGGCATAGCAAGGTTAAATGAAGTACACCCACAAAGTAATTAGAGGCAAAAGAGTCTGGGTGGCACTGAAGCTGGTAAGCAATTGTTCTGAATACAGTCAACATTAAAATTGACTTTAAACCATACATATTACTATAAGAAACAGGAATGAAATTGGAAATGGTTCTGAATATGTGGAACAAATCCTTAAAGTTGCCTTTAAACCATACAAATGTTATTGATAATAAATATTTTTCTTAATCATCATTTGTCTTTACTAAGTATATGCATTATATTACAGCTTCTAGTTTTATTTCTAATTTCAATCGTATACCGTATAGCAGGTTTTTTTCGCGGGACTCCAATTTTCACTTTATTAGCGTGTAAAATCGAAATGCTAAAATTAAAACTCGTTAAATTTGAAGTCCGTTTTCAGTCAAATTCATTACACCTATAGTTGTCATAACATTCAACAGATCAAAGAACGATCAATACAGCAGTATATATAATAATTGTATGCAATACGGTATAGCGGTATGCACACAGTCTCACGATTATGTCATATAGACCTTATGCATAAAGCATATTAATACATTTATATTTAGGTACTCTCACATCTATGTGTAAACAGTTACACATATTTCCTATCAATTTCATTACACCTGTAATTGCTATAACAATCAAATGATCAAAAGATCAATATCGGTTGGTTGATCACTATAAAAACATGCCATAATTATAATTGCATGTCATAAATAACAAACACACTAATTAAACACATTTTGTATATGTATATCTACAAGATTGGATTTTAAATTACATGTACGTACTAGTACATGATGTATACATTCTGTCTATAAAGTTTGTGTTTCAACCTACATGTATATAATAATAAACTCTGTTTTTATGTCCATTTTGAGTTTTGTTTATTTTTTTCAGCTACATTTGCCGGTTCTATGTCCGGAAAGTTTTGTTTTGTTTTGCAGAAGGTGCATGTTATTTACACAACATTTATACAATAATTACAATTATTTTATTTTTTACCGGAACACGATAACGTGAAATTTGATGCTCCCTTAAATTAAATACCCCTGTTTTACATCGACATCGCGAAAATTTCAACCCGCGTAATTTACCCGCTATACGGTATTTGACGTACGTGATGAAGTTTGTCACTGACTTGCAGCAGATCGGTGGTTTTTTCTGAATACTAGTATCTGGTTTCGTCTACCATTAAAATTAACCACCATTATATTAATGGAATATTGTTGTAAGGCTGTTCTAGTATGTGATGAAGTTTGTCAGTGACTTGCAGCAGGTTGGTAGTTTTCCTCAGTATACAATAGCTGGTTTCCTCCACCATTAAAACTGATTCACCATCATCTAACTGGAATATTGTTGTAAGGCTGTTCTATTTAAACATACACAGTACCCAGGGAAGGTTGATTGATTGATTGATTGATTGGTGTTTTAACGTCCAGGCACTTAGAAAATAGGGTGACCAACCATTTATAGAAATTTTAAATATTCGGCTGAAATTCCACTTAGTAAAAATGCTTTTGACATCCATTTATAGAAGTGATTGAAAAGTGCCATCCATGGGTAACATGCAGGGTTAAATAGAACACCCCAAAGTGGCTTTAAACACCAACAATATAATCTATATTTTTCATTCAATCAGTATTTTATATCAATATTCCTATTGTTTTGTGGTTTATTTCTGATGACTTACGACATTGACTAAGTCAACAAATGATTGTAATAAACAAGATAATTTTGACATAGTAATCAAACATTGATTAGCCTCTTTGCACACAATGTTTACTTCCCTTTTTAAAGAAACCAATTGCAAAAAGAAAAGCATGAAACATGCCTGTGGATTTTCATTGGCTGTGAAAATGCTTTAAAAATAGGGTGCGAGTCTGGTAGATCCCAATCATTGGTCGAGGCAAGCAAGTTTCCAGTAAAAAAAAACCAATAGTGAGAAAATTAAATTTTGTGCATAATTATCTCCCCTTATCAAGTAAATATGCATAATAAAAATAAACCAAAAAAAACCAGAAAGCTATTCCCCTTCCCACCAAACAAAATCAACTAGATATGTTTCACTCATATTACCCCATAACACCCCCAGTCTGTACAAGCAACTGTGATGTCAGGATGGCCATCTAGGTCAGAATCTAAACCACACTGCTTCCCGTTACCAGCATAACCAACTTGACACTGAAATAGTTCAAAGTTCAAATTGAAATACTGCAAATGAATAATAACTAGAGGCTCCTCAGAGACTATATTGTTCATCTGATCATTCACACAGTTTGTATTCAATAAAATCAAGATTTTGAGAACAATTATTTTATTTATTTTCACATTGAGTCATACGTTCAACTGTAACAGATTACACATGTGGGAATTGGTCCCTTTTGGTTCTCTTTTATCTTTGTACTTTTTAGTCTTAAGTAAATACAGGTAGCTTTAAAATGACAGCTATGGTGTCTCCCATTACCTCACATTTGTACTCTTTAGTTCTAAGGTAAATACAGGTAGCTTTAGAATGGCAGCTGTATTGTCTCCCCTTACCTCACATTTGTATTCTTTAAGTCTAAGGTAAATACAGGTAGCTTTAGAATGTCATCTGTATTGTCTCCCCTTACCTCACATTTGTATTCTTTAGGTCTAAGATAAATACAGGTAGCTTTAGAGAAAGACAGCTATGTTGTCTCCCCTTACCTCACATTTGTATTCTTTAAGTCTAAGGTAAATACAGGTAGCTTTAAAATGACAGCTATGGTGTCTCCCCTTACTTCACATTTGTACTCTTTAGGTATAAGATAAATAAAGATAGCTTAAAAATGACAGCTATGTTGTCTCCCCTTACCTCACATTTGTACTCTTTAGGTCTAAGGTAACTATAGGTAGCTTTAGAATGTCAGCTATGTTGTCTCCTCTTACCTCACATTTGTACTCTTTAGGTCTAAGGTAAATACTGGTAGCTTTAGAATGTTAACTATGTTGTCTCCCCTTACCTCACATTTGTACTCTTTAGGTCTAAGGTAAATACAGGTAGCTTTAGGATGACATTTATGTTCCCCAGTTTCACAGTAGTTGGTACGGTAACATTTATGTGTAGAAACTCCAGCATAGCCTTCATCACAATATCCACACTGATAACTCCCCTGAAATTTAGGACAAACATGTTCAAGAAGTGTTTGAAGATACCAAAGGGGTTATCAGAATCCGTATATCGAAGAAGAACAGACAACACAATGGCCAAAAGAAAAAGCACAAAAGGACAAACAACGATCTACAAAACATACATATACAGTACAACTTGTATATAACGAACATGTTTAGAGCGAATTTACGGTTACAACGAACTAATTTCTATCCCTCGACCAACTGCTTAACAAATCTATATTAAAATGTGTGTTTATAGCGAATTCGGTTAGTACAAATTAACGGTTACAACGAACATTTTTTTTTGTCCCTCAAAAGTCAAATCTATATATTTTTTCCACGGATAGTACGAAGTTAAAATCTAAACGTTTTGTTACTATTAATAATCTGTATTTTTATATTGATTTGCATTTGCCACTGGCTTAAATATTACCTGTCATACTTTGTTGACAAATAAAAATCAAATAAAGGTGATTACTGTTTATTCTCTTAATTAGTGATCACATTTTAAGAATTTATAAGTTATTTAAAAGTCATGGCTTCTCCGAGTAAATTTAATATTGTTTGCATTTTCACAAGTCGTAAATAAACAATAGGACATTCATTAATCAATTTAACACTAATTACAGGCAAACTGTCGTCACCCCTATGATCTAACCAACACTAATTAATGTCTTAATAATAAAATCTTATGATAGTCTGGTGCACAAGATGTGCATTTAGAGAAATAATCTCTCATATGTTGTGCTAGGGGCCTAAAAATTGGAAAACCAAAATACACTTGTTTTTACAGGAGATTAAGTACTACAATTATGTTTGATAAAACAAACCCCACCTTTATTACCCAATACAAACAATTTTCAAAAGGCTGGAATTAAAAACGAACTGACAAATATCGATGATAGTGAGTCTGGTAGTGACGATGACAAGCTACCCTTATCGCGCCTCGTAAACATTCACTAGGTGAAATCGGATTCACATTGGAGGAAGTTGTTGCTGGTTATAACTGAAATAAGGTCTGATGATGATATTGTAAACTCTCTATTAAATAAGGACATGGATGGTAAAAATTCAGAAAGTGATGACGATCCTGTACTAAATGACGTTCCGACCAATGCAGATGGTTTACTTGCACTTGACACTGTCCGCCGTACGTTAGAAACAATGTTGATGACATTTTTTTTTAAATACTTGACAAAGATAGAAAATATATTTACCAAAAAACAAAAACATTCTACCATTCAAGATTTCTTTGCTACAGATAAGTGATTAATCATTGTGTATAGTCCATGTATCTATGTTTGCTTATGATTATATAACGAATTCATTATATGTTATAACGAAGTTCGCTATATCAATATAGCGAATTATGGTTATAACGAAATAAATTTGGCCGCCCCCACAAATTCGTTACAAGCAAGTTTTACTGTAAAACTAAAGATCGAGTAAAATGAAACCCACTAAAAACCAGGGGTGAACTTCTGCAAAACTACTTTTTTGTTCAAAGTGTAAAACAAACGAGAAAAAGATAATATTTACAGCACTGTAAGAAAGGGATTTTCTATCAAAATGTCAAGAATGGTATTCACTTATTAATGATATTACCAAGCATAGTCCTACTTCCAGAAAAGATTTAAGCACATTGATCTGACAGAACCCAATCAGAAATCATGTTCAGATGAATTCATGCTCAGCCAAATAAGAAGACTGCTATTGATTTGGGTAAGGGTTAAGGTGTTACTTGATTGGTGTTTAATTTATAATGACATCACCTTGTAAAAATAAAATTTATTTGCACTTGCTGCAAAACAGATCAGAAAAGCTCTCCTGAGGGTGGATTTTCTTCCTGTTCCTAAAGCTCGAACAAATAAATTTTATATTTTCCAGCAATATACAAATATTGTATTTATCAATGATTTCATATCAAGCAAAACAAATCTGACATAATGGTTTAGCAATAGAAAGAACTAAAACTACTAACTATTGTATTGATACAAGCTGAGTTGACATCACATATATGTAAACCTTTTTCACACTCGTCTACGTCATTACATTGTTGTCGTTGTACAGTGGACAAAACCTTATTCATCGTCTCGTATTCAAACACACGAAGATGTACATCATGGGCAAGAGCATCCTCGTATGATCCCGTGTAGCCGTAGGGACAAGCAGAACACTGGTACCCTGGTACTGTATTGACACAGGATGGTGGGTGCCAACATGGATTGTGTACAGCACACTTAAAAAAATATAATTTACTAAAAATTATGATTGTTTGAGTAAATAAAATAATTGTGATATTTTGTGTCAGTTATAACGTCAGTATAATGTTATACCTTCTATGTCGCTTCTTAGAATGTCATGTTTAGTATCACGCCTTAAATTGGAGTTTTGATATGTTGTGTAGCACCTTAATCAAATTTCTGAATATTATATTTTGTGTTGCATCTAAAAAATGTGATATTTGTCAGTGACTTGCAGCAGGTCTGTGGTTTTCTCCAGAATACTACAATATTCTCCTCAAATAAAGCTGACAATAATGAAGTAACTGAAATATTGTCGAAAGTGGCATAAAACACCAATAACCCATTTGTTGAAATGTGAGAAAATATATGTTTTTATTCAATAATACATTTTCTTCTTTCTATGGATAATAAAATTAACAAAATTACTTTTTTTTTTTTTTACATATTAATGAAGAATCTTTTTCAGAAGCTTTATTTGATACCACAGGAATTCCCTCTAGCAATGAATTTTATAAACCAAATCTTTTATATGTTTGCTTGATTGTTTGATGGTGTTTAACTCCACTTTCAACAATATTTCAGTTATATCGTGGTGGTCAGTTTTATTGGTGGAAGAAACCGGAGGACCCGGAGAAAACCACTGATCTGTCAAGCTTGATCAAATAATGTTGTATCAAGCACACCTTGTATGAGCAAGATTCGAACACATAGGCACCGATTGCATAGGTAGCTATAAATCCAACTACCATAAAATCATGACCATGACATAAACTAAGAACTGTCATATAGTGTAAATATTTCAAACAAATGAATTCAGTGATCATTTTCTTACAAAACCATTGAAAAATAGTTACTTTTCAATACAATGATTATACAGTATTAGCAAAGCATATTATTCAAATTTTAATTTCAAAACAAATTGCTTTGTTAATTTAATCTATATCCTTGTGAAACAAACAGATCACAACTTTATACTTTGTTCAAAATGTCCATTACAAACTACCTCATCTATGTCAGCACAACTCTTCCCATCTCCAATAAACCCAGATGGACATTCTAAACACTTGTATGACCCAGATCCTGTATTTACACATGTTGTCCTATATTCTCCAGCATTGAAGCATGTCTCATTACCCATACAGGGACATTCAATAGCATCTTGACAACCAACACAGCCACCAGATCCATCACCTAGGCTGTATGACCCAACATCACATGGATTACAACGGTCTTTAGAGGATGCACTGTAGTAACCTGCTTCACAATTTTTACAACTTGATTGTCCTTGGGCGTCTTGGTATGTACTAGCAGAACACATCTGACAATTTTCTGAAATGTTGATGGCATCATTTTATAAAGAAAGTTTTTTTCCCTTATGTATTTCCTCTTGTTAACCTTGAAAACATCATTTTCCCCTGTTAACTATAATGTTAACTTCATCCTATGAGGGGAGGGCCTTCCCCCCTTACATGTATCACTTGTAATTCAGTATATAAATTTTAACTTTATATGAGGTCTACCTCCTTCATTGGCTCTTTAAACAAAGAAGTGATAAATTTATGATATATCTTACTTTGCAGGTGTGTATTGCTGGACAAGTTATTGATATGATTCCTGAATGACTTTATGTATCAATACAGAACCGTGGTGCATAAAAACAATAACATGTTTGTGTTATTTCTTTAAATATTCATTTTTCCATGAAAAAATACTAAAAATAATCTATTAATTTTGACTTTTTGTAAATTGTTGTCTTCCGCTGACGTTGCTTTTAAGGAACACGGACGGGTGACATTATCACATGCTGGTTAATGATGTATTTTATGATTTTTTTGCAACTCTGCATTTGTTTATATAGAAAAAAGGCAAGTGCAGGGACAGTAAATAAAACCTTACCCACTTCTCCATCGGAGTAAGTTCCAACATCACAGATGTAAGCCTGACCTCCTCTACAAGCATAACCTGGCTCACAGAGAGTACACTCACTAGGACAAGATTCATCTGTACAGTTCACAAAGTGGAAATCATCACAAGGGGAAGCAACTCCATCTTGGCAAATCTTTAAACATGGAAGAAAATATATGCAATATGTTAAATAAAACCAGAGAAACCAAAAACGTTGTGTGCCTTCAACATTATCACGACTATACTTTCACAATAATAATCAAACATTTCAAGCTGCAAAAGGGATAAATATGAAAAAAATGAAAGATGTTGCGCTCTCTCCTAAGTTTTTCTTCTGATTACAGGATAATTTTGAGACTTAATTAAGGTAAAAATAACATATTCAAACTGTTGTACTTATATGTACTCACCTATTCCTATTATACAATAAGCTATCATACAAAGTTTCAAAACTATTTTAAAAAAATATCTGTAAAGTTGCACTCACAAATATGGATAATGTGTTTTTATGCCACTTAAAACAATATTACAGTTATAATATATTGGAGGTCAGTTTTATTGGAACGAGGAAACCGAAGGATCCCACAGAAAACCACCAACCTGCCACAAGTCATTGAAAAGTTACATTGAAAAGTTATATCACATATGTTTGGTCCTTTTTTTCTGTTGTATTTGTCAATGATGATGGTTAATTATTTGGACATTATATCAATAAATATTACTTATATAAGGTTGCATCAAGTACACCTCACCATAGGCAAGAATCAAATCCACAACTAATTACATAGGTAGATGTTAATCCAGCAACCCTACAGCTATGAACCTGCTCTCAAGCACGTGAGAGTTGTGATTAGAAAGGATTACCGCCATAGTAATTGTACCGACTGGAATAAATATTACATTATATCTATTCAAAAGGAAAATAAAATATTACAATATTCTTTCCTGACAGAATAAACAGGATAGAATATTTGTTGCTCGAAGAAGAAATATCATGAAGTCGTTTATGATAAATTTTTCAAAGGAACAAATATTAGGTGGGTTAAATATATGTTCACAGAGTCATGTAATTTACATACACTAATATGTGCTAAAATATGTACTGCATGCATTAAATTCTAATCTGTGTAGAGTGGACCATCTGAATGTCTCTCATCAAAAGGGGGCTGTTGTAGTCATGATCGTATGGTAGTTGGATTTATAACTACCTATGCAATCAGTGTATATTACCCCCAAAGTTGTGAGTTCGAATCCCGCTCAGGCAATGTGTACTCGATACAACATTATGTGATAAAATTTGTCAGTGACTTGCAACAGGTCGATGGTTTTCTCCAGTTTCCTCCACCAGTAAAACTGACCGCAATGATATAACTCAAATATTGTTGAAAGTGGCATTAAACACCATAACTTTAACCTTAACCCTGATAGAAAGTATTTTAGAACTTACCCATCCTATAGGACAAGCTGAACATTCCCCAGATGCACCAAACGAGTGTTCTGTTGGGGACCTATCACAGGCACCAGTACCTTCACATCTACCACACATGTGTGCCTCCCCATCACCAAGACAATAGTAGGACATATAACATCTCTCACATGTGTAGTCATCTACGAAAAAAAAACTTGAGCTATTAACAAATTGTTTTCTAGTTCTTAAAATAGAATTCATTTCATGAATTTGGAAATACTCTACGAAAAACAGAACTAGACGAAAATTGACAGGTCTAAACCATTTAATAATTCTTTTTTTCTGAAAATATGGAATAAATACAGACAATTAAGATGTATCAAAAAACACATATTTAGTAATAAATATTTACAATGGAATTGTTCCGCTTGAGTACACCCAGCAAATTCCATCCTGAGAGCAATAGACCCTGTCCAGTTCTGAGGACTAACTCTGACATATCTAGAAAGTATTGGTGGATCAAGTGCCATAACTCTTGTTGAATTATTATCAATATTCCCCAGAAATATCTGAAATATAAAATACAGAATACAATTAATGCTCCTTCAAAGACATAATTTTTTGTACTCTTGTTTTAAATTCCCAAGCAATTTCATTGGTCAACATTTTTGATATGTTGTCTGTATATACAAATAAACAAATACAAATGGACATAAATGACAATGTTGAAAATGAGTACTTGTTTCATCAAGCGCTTCAGATTTTTATATACTGTAGTTAATTAAGTTAGGTTTGGCTATGTGTGTTTAAAATTACAAGTGGATAACTTCTTTCCTCTATCACTGCCAAGACTTTAACTGGACATGACTATACAAGATTCCTAAGAAACAGGAACTGGTTATCCTTCACGAGCAACAGTCAGTATTTTGGTGGAGTCCATCTTTCCCATTTTTTAAGTTTTCTGTGTTGTGTTTTTTTTTTCATTTTATTTGTTTTTTGTTCTGTGTCTTGTCTTGCCTGTGTCTCTAGATTACCCCTTCGATTTTTTTAGTAAGATTATAAATATTGACTCCCACAGTTCAAATAAGTTCAATAAATAAGTAGAATACCGCTGCAATTACACAATATAATAAATTAATTAGGTCTAAAACACTGAAATATATATATGAACAGTCTAAAATATGAGTAGCACAATGTGACCATAATTAAAACGTCTGACTGGTTTAAATCCCTGCAACCCTTCTGAGACAAATCCAGACAGCTCAAGTAAACATAATATGGCTGTGATTTATGGTGTTTAATGCCACTTTCAACAATATTTCAGTTATATCGTAGAGGTCAGTTTTATTGGTGGAGGAAACTGGAGTACCTGGAGAAAATCCACCAACCTGCCATCACTGACAAACTTTATCACATAATGTAAAAATAATATGGTTGTCGCAAAGTGTATATAATTGACTTACAAACTCTCCAGTGCTATCCTGATACAGAGTCCAGTTGCCCATTGGGTCATCTGTATAAAAAAGCTTATATGCTGTCAACCAGTTTGGTTCATCAGATTGACCTTGCAGATAAAATGTGGTAAACTTGTAGGCATCCTCCATGTCTACCTGAATATATTGGTCAACATCGTTACTACCCGCAATCCAACCACCAGCAAAGTCGGTGACAGCTGAAAATATGAAAATTAATCACGTAAAACTTAAGAAATGCAAAAGCTTTTCATATTTGAAAAACTAAATATAATCAAAACTGACTTATGTCACCTTCCGACAGAAAGTTGAAATAGGTTCTCATAAGGCAGGTGATCGCTATATACAGGTATAATTAATATGAAAATTGCACTGCAGAGAAATCAAAATTTAGATAATATAATACAAGTTCTTGCTTAATAGAGGTGGTCACTAAAGCAGGTTTGACCGTGTATGCAGTAATTATAAGAGCAGCCATATTGGATGTAGGGTGGAGATATCAGATATAATTATGAATCCCAGCTAATTTTCGTTTTAAATTAACATAAATTTAGTGGAGAATATCTTTTCTACATTTTTGTCACAATAAGACTACTTGAAGAAATTTCTGATTTTATTAATGGATGGACCGTATATTTGGCTATGGCACTGTAGAATACAATTTTGAAGGACCATATCCATTGATTGCATCGGTAGGTTTAAATCCAACCACAATACGATCATGCCCATGATAGCCATATTAACATTAAACAGCTTGCTAGCAGTACTCGAAATGAAAATTAGAATTAAAAATACTGGTCCAATCAAATTCTTGAATTTAGTTTATATATACCTAAATAAAAACTGAAAAATTTAGTGGTCCAAGTAAAGTTTTACTGGTCTTGCTCATCGTGAGGTCTGGCTAGTCTATTTTAAGGTACAGTGCTCCCTCGGTAAAAATTATAATTTAATTAGCTGTCATAAAAATATCATCCTTGAAGAGAAAGCGTAATTTTATTTATTAGACGACAAACAGAAACGTGAAAGACACTAACTATTTATGACAGTTATTGTCGTAAAAATTTGATGTCGTAAAATATTTCGTGTGACTACAGTTATGCAAAGGAAAATCCAAAATTAACAACAACAAATTGCCGATAATTTGACAATTAAATGGGATCTATTTATACTTATGTCTTTGTACAAGTGCAAAATGTATGTCAGTCGAGTTGAAACAATTTGAGAAAGTTTATATTTTCACATGACTTCCGGTTTTCAATGTCCCTCAGTTTATCGCCAAACTCGTCATACCGCCAATCTACCGACTGCACAGAAGGTGGCGGTTTAACGAGGGAGCACTGTATATTGATGGGGAAAAAAACAAAACTAAATCTCATTCTATACTTCAGTAACAAACAAAAATAACATAATCTTGATTGCTGTTCTTCATGTAACAGCCACAGAAACTGGGTGTTTTTCATTATCTAAGATAATTTGCTATTTACGATCATCATCTGTAAGATTTAGTCTTGCTCTCCCTGGTAGACTCAGTATATTAAGGTACGAGGACGCTGTGATCAGTTCATCACGCACTGCTCCACTTGATATTCCAATCAAATCATCACATTCTTAATAGAAAAAGTAAAAAAGAAAATATTCCATATTAGGCAAACTCTGAATAACTTTGAATTTTACAAAAAGGCAATACAGTGAATTCTGTCTAAACCGAACCCTGAATAAAACGGAATTCTGTTTAAATCAAATTTTAAATATAGTGTCAATGAAGGCAATCCTAGTTCATTTATCCTGTATTAACCAAACACCTGTCTATCCCGAACACAAAAGCTGGTCCCAAAGAGTTCAGGGTTAGACAGGCTTCACAATATAATGGTTTGTCAATTATTTTGTATGTATTAAAATTGCTTGATGTCAACACTTGGGTGTATATTGCAATTATATAATGGCCTTAAAGTTTCTGCTTTAATTTGAAGAAACTGTCAACAGGACACAGAAGCCCATGCTAAGATAAAGTAAACAGGTTCATAACACCAGAACGGAAAAAGAAGTAAAGTCAGAAATTCAACTTTGACTGCCTTATATGGTTCCTGATCTTGTGTATAAATTTCAAATAATTTGCTAGAGGGGAACTGAAGTTATTGAGTGAAAACTCAATGCAGGATGTACAAACAGACATAGAGACATGAATAAAAAACTTAATTTCCCCGATGCCTAGCGGCTGCATAAAAATATGATAAATGGTTAGATTCAGTCGCATTGAAAATATTTGTCTTGTTTTTCTTATTGTGCTGTAATGCCATGTTCATCAGTCTTCCCATGATATTTGATAAACAAGTTCTACTTACTGCTGTTGGATGGTGGGGGTTGGTGTTTATGGTGCTAAACACCACTTTCAACAATATTTCAGTTATATTGTGGTGGCGAGTTTTATTCAATATTGGTGGGGGAAACCGGAGTACCAAGAGAAAACCACTGACCTGTCGCAAGTTACTGACAAACTTTATCATAATGTTGTATCGAGTGCACCTCAGCATGAGCGGGATTCGAACGCACAACATTTGTGGTGATAGGCACTGATTGCATACGATCATGACCACGTCGGCTCTTGTTGAATGGTTGTATATATTTAACATACATGTAATAACAAAAGCTTGGTTTGTATGTGTCCGTTAGTAACTAATATATAAAACATACTGAAATCAACAATCCAGTAGCCAGGAATCCGAAGATAAAACGTTCCATAATCGTCAGTGGTATCTAAAATGAAGGTTATGTTGGTCCTGTCAAAGAGTTCATCAATAAGACAAGTGTTGCTGAGATTTACCGTGACGTTAAACACACTGCCGTGAGGAGGCGTTCCAAGATCTATAACAGCTACTTCTACCGTTACTTCAGAACTACCGTTATAAACTTGCTCTCTGATGGCCAGGGCTTCACTATAATCTATTGGTGGGCTGCAAGTAGATAAATCATACAGCAGTAAGAATTATTGGATATCGAGGCGATTATTGTCTGACAAAGCTTAATCAATTCAAATGTTTTAAAAATATATGTGAAATAAGTAGACTCACAATTAAACAAGGGGTCATAAGTTGTCAAAGTAAGAAACATAGTTACATACAAATACAATAATTTTTCACCATGAATATTAGTCCTTAAAAAATAAAAATTGTTGAAAACCTTGACTATGTTGCACAAACCTTAAATGTATTTAAGTGTCAATTAAAACTTAATTGACACTTCAAATTACTCGAAATGTATATGCTGTTAATCTACATTTAAGGTTTAATTGGGACATAAATTTAATTGACACTTGTGCAATCCAGTACTTATTTTGAAATTTTAGATGTCAACCTGCTATTTATACTTATGTATTGTGTTCGAGATACAAGGAAATAAGCCTGATTATTGACAGTACACAAAATGTACTAGCAATGCCAGTAGTGCTACCATCAGTCATGGGTCAAGGCTTATGAGTGGACATGCCATGGGGCAAGGTTTAGGAGTGGACAAGCCATGGGTCAAGGTTCAGGAGTGGACAAGCCATGGGTCATGCTTTAGGAGTGGACAAGCAATGGGTCAAGATTTAGGAGTGGACAAGACATGGGTCAAGCTTTAGGAGAGGACAAACCATAGGTCAAGCTTTAGGAGTGGACAAGCCATGGGTCAAGCTTCAGGAGAGGACAAACCATAGGTCAAGCTTTAGGAGTGGACAAGCCATGGGTCAAGCTTTAGGAGTGGACAAGCCATGGGTCAAGCTTAGGAGAGGACAAGCCATGGGTCAAGCTTTAGGAGTAGACAAGCCATGGGTCAAGCTTTAGGAGTGGACACACCATGGGTCAAGCTTTGTGAGTGGACAAGCCATGGGTCAATCTTTAGGAGTGGACAAGCCATAGGTCAAGCTTTAGGAGTGGACAAGACATGGGTCAAGCCTTAGGAGTGGACAAGTCATAGGTCAAGCCTTAGGAGTGGACAAGCTATGGGTCAAGGTGAAAAAGTCAGCAATACAATTTACTTACTTTTCTAGAAGTACTGGGGACACATGGAATTGAAACTGTTTATTGATGCCACTATCCACATCTGAAGCACTAACAACAAACAGTGGATCAAGTTGGAGAAGTGGACGATCTGTTGTAAAGTGTTGGTCATCTGTTATGTTCATTACTGGACAGTTGTCATTAACATCAGTGATGTCTATCTATAAAGTAAACATATGAAAATATTCCTTTAGGGTCAGGCAAGGTGTACACGATACTACATTATGTGATAAAGCTTGTCAATCACTTGTGACAGGTCGATGGTTTTCTCCGATTTCCTTCACCAATAAAACTGACCGTAACGATATAACTGAAATATTGTTGAAAGTGGTGTTAAACACCATAACCCTACCCCAACTGGATCAATTTTTTGTCCAGGTAAACTTAGTAGATTCTCTGTCATACTTTAACCGAACCCACTGGAAAGATTTCATCTTATTTATTGGTTAATCTAAAGAACACCTGGACATAAAGTAAACTAGAGTATAAACACTGTTTTGAAAAGACTATTGAAAAAATACAGAGATTCGCAAAATCCTGTATTACTCAACTGATTTATATAGGCAATGAACAAAATAATTTGCAACACCTTGTTAAGTGTTAGATTTATGTTTAATCTTGACAATGGCAATTCTAGTTTACGTTTTGCTGTTACCTTGACAATCAACGACCCAGTTTTTGATGCAGGAGTATTTACCACTTTAAATACACAGTAATTAACTAGTTAATATTTTGCTCTTACCTTGATAACCAATGACCCAGTTTTTGATGCAGGAGTATCTATCACTTTAAATACAAGGTAATAAGATTACTGTTACCTTGACAACAAATGACCCAGTTTTTGATGCATGAGTATCTACCACTTCAAATAAAAGGTAATAAGATTACTGTTACCTTGACAACCAATGACCCAGTTTTTGATGCAGGAGTATCTACCACTTTAAATTCAAGGTAATAAGATTACTGTTACCTTGACAACCAATGACCCAGTTTTTGATGCAGTAGTATCTATCACTTTGAATACAAGATGATAAGATTGTGCCACTTCGTAGTTTAGTTCTGTAGCCAGTGTCAGTAGAACTTGAGATGTTGTTATTGTGAAGTCTTCTGACGCAGAGTTTATAGGATCTGGAGTCTGTGTTGTACTGCTGCAATCTACAAAAAATAAGAACATTCTAAGATGGCATAAGAGATGCAGCAGACGAATTGCTTTTATTTTTTAAGAATAAGGTGTTTTTTTTGGAAATGCATGTGCAGTAAATCTCAGTTATAACAAATTTTAGTGGTCCAGAATAATTTTTTCGTTATAACCAAAATTCGCTATATCGAGATAGTGGCTTTCGTAATACAAATATAGAGACTTTGGAATTAACAGGATCTGGAGTCCTTGTTGTACTGGTGCAATCTGAACAAGTAAAAAAAATCTAAGATAGTACCAAATTGCTATTGTTTTTTTAATAAAAAGTTGAGGATTTTGCTAGGAAAATATAAACTTTGTGGGAAACGAAATGTGGCATATATTGTACCAGGAAATGAAATCTGACCTGTAAGATGTCTGTTCATAGACTTTTGAACTTTGACCTATTGACATTGGATTTTTAAGAAACTTATAAAGGGCAGTGTCTGCAATATCCATTATTTTCTGTGGTGAACAGATAGTATAAACATCGTAAGAAAAAAGAAAAGTTATATAATGTAAATTGGTTGAAAATTTTGCATTTTTTATGGATATAAATATTGATAGGGCAATTTGAAGACTTTGTGTAATAAAATAGAACCAGAGGCTCCCAGGAGCCTGTAATCACTCACCTGGATCAAAGCTGCTTTCAATAACAACGCAACTGCACTGTGGTGCG
>MJUT01050860.1:235475-251030 GCA_002080005.1 Gigantidas platifrons | reverse complement strand
GGGAACACCGGACACAATTTTGGAAGGGGGCCATCCAAGGACCATTCCACCAAAGTTTGGTTGCAATTGGCCCAGTAGTTTCTGAGGAGAAGATTAAAATGTGAAATGTTGACGGACGGACGACGGACGACAGACGAAGGACGAAAAGTGATGGCAATAGCTCACATGACCTTTTGGGTCAGGTGAGCTGAAAAGGTATGATCTACGGCCCCTAAGAATATCCTGTTAGTAAGCCATTGGTCATGCTTGTGCCCTATATTGTTTTATTAAATCTTGACAAAATTTTCTTTTTTGTTCCCTTTTCTAACATAATCTGTTAAATTTTGTATGCGGCCAATAGCATCCATCAGATCCCCATTTCTAACAACTATACGTCTGCACAATTCAAGCGTCTCACAAATCAAATGAATATGTACAAAATATTGTCATGACAGAACAATATTCTGGTGATGTTTTCATGAAATAAATCTTGCAAAGGTTGATTTTATATTACAAAAACTATTTATATGGTGTTTGGTTTTAATATATTTCCAGATAAAATACCTAGGCTGAAAAAAAAAACAAATGCAAGACATTATACATATAACTTAATGTCTGGAAACCAATTGTTATCATTAATCTACTGTAAATCTATACCAGTGACATTTAGGGATTAGGGGGGTAGGGTTATGGTGTTAAAGCCCTTTTCAACAATATTTCAGTTATATCATAGTGGTCAGTGTTATTGGTGGAGGAAACGGGAGTGCCCGGAAAAAACCACTGACATGTCACAAGTCACTGACAAACTTTATCACATTACGTTGTATCAAGTACATCTCACCATGAATGGGATTCGAACTCACAACTTTAAAGGTGATAGGCACTGATTCACCAGTAGTTGTAAATCCAATTACCATATTGACCAGGGGTCCGGGTGGCTCAATGAGTTAGGTCGTTGGATCTAACAGCTCATACAAGCCTATCACCAATACGGCGTGGGTTCGCGCCCGGCTTTGTAAATTACAAAAAAGGGTGCACTCGACTCGCAGCTGCAAGTGATAAAGTTTACCAGTTGCTTGCCCATGGTCGGTGGTTCTCTCCGGGTACTCCGGCTTCCTCCACCACTAAAACTGGTCGCCATGATATATAGCTGAAATATTGTTGAAAGTGGCATTAAACACCAAAAATCAAATCAACCATATTGACCACGATAGCTCCCAGTCATAGAAGGAACTGATGTTGATAATAACACTTACCAATATACTGTAAATCTGTACCAGTAACATTTATATAATTATAAGTAGGAGGAGTCACTGCTTTTGCTGCATTTAGATTGGTCACCGTATAATCCTTGAAAGTAAAATGACGAGCTTCATTTCCTGTAACCAGAAAAAAATAAAAAATAAAATAAATTATAGTAACGGAAAACTAATTAAAAAAAGAAAAGAAAAAAAGTTCAAGTAGTCTTCTGACTACAAAGTCTCACAAACAATCAGATAAAAAAATATCTACATTCATGGTTACCATGGGAATGTTGGCCATTTTGAAAATTTTAAATTTTGAATGCACATCTGCACATCACAAAAATCATTCCTGTCAAGTTTCATTACAATAATAATTTCAATTGTATTTAATAATGTAAATAAAAATTGTAATTATAAGCATTTCCAGTGAGTAAGTGAGTAAAACTTATTATAAATTTCAGGAGGAGGCATTGTTAAATTGTCTCCTCCTGAAATTTCTATTTTTACCTTTATAAAGTTTGATGCCATACGGTGGTCCACTAGTAAAGACATCCCACAATGAGAATTGACCAATCAAACCATTGATATTCAGACTTTCAGACACAGTATATTTATAATGCATAGATTCAGTGTCATTAACATGGTTCGTGAGATAAACATTATCTAGATGTAGAAGTAGTTCCGATGAACATCCAGATCGTTCTACGTGGAATATTTCAAATAAGTAGGACTCTCCAGACTAAAATTAGAAAAAAAAACAACAATTTGTCAAATCAACATAAAATATGGAAATCTTAAAATCGTACATTACCAACTTTTTCCAATTTTTGTATGAAATTTCGACTTCAAAAGTTTAAAATTTCATGGTATCCAACAAGAATTTTAAAAAATCTTTCTTTCATAATGTTTTCAAGATTGCAGTGGCAATTATTACTATACTTTATTTTATCAGGAGGAAAACTGTTCTAATTGAGCAATTCTAAACACATAATACAAATATTTTTATTTTTCGTATCGGCAATTTAACATATGCATGCATGCATAGTTTCTGCATTTAAATTTAAAAAAAAACAGGCCAATATAAAAACCAACTCATACCTCTAAATCCAAACTAACAGAAGTAGTCAGGGGAGTTAACCCTGTACATACACCATTAGCAATTTTTCCTTCTTTCACTGTTAAATTGCCTCCCCCTGAAAATAAAGATAAGTTTATAAAAAAAAATAGTAGACAAGGAATTTAACTCCGAACATATACCAATAACAAGTGTTCCTGTTATATAGCACCCTAGAAATAATGATAAAAGTTTGCTACAAGGTGGTAATGGGAGGTTATCTATACATATACACTAAACAAATCTTCTATAATTTCTGCCTTAGAAATGATGCAAGATACCACTTCAAAATACAGAGCCGCATCTGTTGTGTTATGGGAATCGTGCACACCTCAAGTGCAGTAGATCGCAGATTCGAGACCTATTCGGGTCAAACCAAAGATTATAAAATTAGTATTTGCTGATTCTCTGTTGATTTTTGATTTTTTGGTGTTTTAACGCCACTTTCAGTAATATTTCAGCTATATCATGGCGACCAGTTTTAGTAGTGGAAGAAGCCGGGCTGCCCGGAGAGAACCACCGACCATGGGCAAGCAATTGGTAAACTTTATCACTTGCGGCTGCGAGTTGAGTGCAACCTTTTCTGTAATTTACAAAGCCGGGCTCGAATCCACGCTGTATTGGTGATAGGCTTGTATGAGCTGTAAGATCCAGCAACCTAACTCATTCAGCCACCCGGGCCCCTGGAGCTTTACGGAGTAAGAGTAAAGTCTGGTTGGCTCAGAATCAGAATAATGTGCCCGAGTGGAGCGACATGTCTATCCATAGACTGTTGTGTCAGTGAGCTAGCAGTATATAAATCCAACTAAGCGTGTTGGTCTAATACAAATCGGATATCATCATCATTATCTTCTTACTGAATGTACCTCATGATATAGCTGTAGTCTACTGCTCATTTGGCATTAAATCAATGAGTGATTATTGTTTAAACTCCAAATGAGCAATTTTGGCAGTAAACAACAATCTCTCATTCACTCACTCACTAAAAAATTTAGTACAACATGTTGGTCTATTACAAAGCAGACATCATAATAAACTCATAAAAAAAGTAACGTGTTCTTGCTATGACATATCAAAAATCACGAACTGGAAATACAAAATTGTTAAAACTAGAACTGTCCGCATAGCGGGACTAATACCCCCTAATTCACTCTGACTGTGTCCAAGATTATTGAAAACTAAGTCTACATGGAAAATATATTATTTTTCAAATTATAATGTTTAACACATTCAACAAAAATAAAAACGTCGTAGCATAAAAACTGTAAGAGGAGTTGCACGGACAAACCATGTACCCTTTCAGCCAAATTCACAAATAAAAAAAATAACTAAGTTCAACAATCTATATTTTTTGGTAAAATTCATGAAAATCAAAATCCTTACAACATGCACATCTTTGATATGAGTACAAATGTTCTGCAATGTAAAAACTTCCTAACTTACAAACTGTAGGAGGAGTTGAGCAGACAAACCATGTACCCTTTTTGCCATATTCACACAAAAATGGCTAAGTTCAACAATCTATATTTTTAGTAAAAATGCACAAAAATTAAAATCTTTACCACATGCACATCTTTGATATATGTACAAACAATCTACAATATAAAAACTTCCTAGTGTAAAAACTGTAGGAGTTGCGCAGACAAACCATGTACCCTTTTAGCCAAATTCACCAAAAAAAGACTAAGTTCAGCAATCTATATTTTTGGTAAAAATTCATGAAAATCAAAATCCTTACCACATGCACATCTTTGATGTATGCACAAACGATCTGCAATATAAAAACTTCCTAGCGTAAAAACGGTAGGAGGAGTTGCACGGACAAACCATGTACCCTTTTTGCCAAATTCACAAAAAAATGACTAAGTTCAACAATCTATATTTTTGGTAAAAATGCACAAAAATCAAAATCCTTACCACATGCACATCTTTGATATATGTACAAATGATCTGCAAAATAAAAACTTCCTAGCAGAAAAACTGTAGGAGGAGTTGCACGGACAAACCATGTACCCTCTATGCAAACAGACAGACGGACAGACGGACAGACAGACAGACAGGGTGAAACCTATATACCCCCCAAACTTTGTTTGCGGGGGGTATAAAAAAGGTTAGGGTTAGGGTTATGCCACTTAATGCCATTTCAGCAATATTTCAGCTATATCGTGGTGGTAAGTTTTATTGGTGGAGGAAACTAGAGTACCCGGAGAAAATCACTGACCTGCCGTAAGTCACCGACAAACTTTATCACATAATGTTGTATCAAGTACACCTCACCATGAACAGGTTTTTTGGCTTCCAGACATTACGAAATATGTATCTGGGATTTGGGTTATTTTTTCAAACTCACAACTTTAGTGGTGATAGGCATCGATTGCATAGGTAGTTGTAAATCCAATTACCATACGATCAAGACCACGATGGTCCCTGTAATGCTAATGGGTAATGGCTGACACAAGCCTATTAATAGATCTGTAATGCTATATGGATGAATTATTATCTTCTTTATTTTTCTATGTTGTTATTTACACACAAAATAACTCTATAATAATACCTGTGTTTGCAGCAGGTGACAAATCTATTGTTTGACACACAACATCTGTTGCTGAACGATTAGCGATGATTTCAATAACTAAGACTTTGTTGATAAATACCCATAATTCCTCTCCTCCACCAACCGTAATTTTTTCGTTTCCTGAAAACTTCAGCCCTGTTCTAATAGCTGATGTAAAACTACAAAATACAGAAACGTAGCATGTCAATAGTATTAAAAAATCTATCAAATATTTTACTTAGATACTCTGTCTCATATTATCCAATGATAATTTATATTATGTAGTCTTGATTCAGGCAGATTTGTAGTTTCTGAGATTTTACAACATATTCCCATTGGGTTTTGCTGAAATATTTTCCTCCAATGGTGGCCCTCTTTAAGCTTTGATCAAAATACAAAAAAACCCATTAAAAAACGTAAACTTTATATAGGTTGATAGATAGTTTGAGTTCAAATAATCTTGTGGTTTGGGAGAATATAAAATTCCCTATGTTAGTTTAAACAATATTTTATTAGAAATGATGCACATATACAAAATACAATACAAAACGTAGGGATTCGGACACAAGAAGACTTATTTAATCCGTCTCCCTAATACAAATAAGAAAGATAAAGCCGGCATTAAAATGAATCTTAAAAAAGCAAAATGGCACTTCTGACATATATATATATATATTTTTTTATTTTATCTACATGGTCCGTCATTACATACGCCTCTCTAAAACATGAACACTGGTCGTGCTTTTTATGCGATATATAACTAATCTTAAAATATGATTATAATTAATGACACTATGATGAAACGTGTAGTTATTGCATCTTGTTATATTTGACATGGACTGAAATACCTAGAATGATGTGTCCATCGATAAGCTAAACATACATATCTCGTACAAAAACACAAAAATAAACAAACATAGCTACATGAGTGCCCTTCAGTCCTATTATGCGTCGCATACTTGGGCACTCACTGTAGACATATATGGCAATATATGTACGTAATTATAAAATATGTAAAATAATGTAATTAGAGAGAGAAAAACATAGATAAGAGACACATCACTCAAGGTTATGAGGTTGTGATAGATTTTCAACATCAATTTTATTGCTCTTCTACATTTCACAGTTTAATGCCACTTGTTATGCAGTGGAGTATCTGTATTCGAGGCAACAGACAGATAGAATAGATAAATGTAAAACATTCTACCACAATGGTCACAATGACTGAAATTAATCAACATTACCACATACTTACAAGAAATTATGAAGGACACCATCACAATCAGTTTGACCTTCAGCCCCATACCCAGTGTCATCAGCTAGGAAGTAGGCATTGCTATAGTAACTACAAATATTAAAACATAATACATTAAATTTTGTCAAATGGTTATTCCACACGCATGGGAGCATAGGGATATACAGCCAAAGCTTCCCATTCAGTCACCTCTATTAAGCAGTCACCTGTATCAAAAGGTCACATTTTTCTTGTCCTGTCATTGAACATTTCATATGAATTGAACCTCTTTTAAGAGGTCCCCAGTCTTATAAGGCCACTTTTTCATTGTCCCAAATGTGACCTCTTAATACAGAACAGACTGTATTTTATTATTGACTGTGTCATCCATATAACTTTATGAAATTCTGTACATTTCTTGAAAGAAAACAAATCAAATTATTAATTACAAGTGCATTGTACCTTGTTCTTTTCAATTATATGATTTCTGGGAAATCTGTCAGCAAAGATAATTTCTGTAACCATGGAAACAAACCAAAATATGAAATTACTTGTGTAAGGTAGTACATGTACTGCATTACTAACTTTTAGAACCAATATGTAAACAAAGTCAATGTGACCTAATTTGTGTGAGCCAGTAAGTATCACCAAAGACGTAAATATATCTAATTGATCTGGTAGCCACCTTCTTATAAGACCACTCCAATCAAAGGCCATCTCTCTTTATTAGGCCAGATTTCCAATACACAGAGATGGTAAGATACAACTAAAAAAATAGTCCAAGAGATACAATATATATTATCAGCCTTAAAATGGGAGACATAGACACTTAGAAGGGTAGTTAATCAATTGTACGGTGACATCGAAGCTGGAAACGTACAATTGATTCACTACCTTTTAAGTGTCAATGTCTCCCATTTAAAGGCTGATAATATTTTTGTACGAATTTGATTGCATAATATTGTATTGTTTTGTGTGCTAAACCCAATGCGTTGATCTGTGTGTTTATTGATTTTTTGTGTAGCTATAAATAACAGAATTTGGTTAACTGCTTGGAGACGTGGTTAATTACTATAAGCTTCATTCATAATGTAGCCATAAATAAAAGAATTTGTTTAACTGCTTGGAGACGTGGCTAATTACTATAAACTTCATTCATAATGACGGCTTTTAAAAAATTTTCCCATACACATCGGCTGTTAAAATGGCGACTATAGCCAATGGAAAGATCTTATTTGAGGTCAAGTTCATACAACCCTTCTTATAAGGCCACAGGAGGGGTTACTGTATACAATTTTCATACTTCACAAAGAATTGAACCAGGTTGAGTAAGGGAAACAATTTTAATGTGCTTCTAGGAGTAAGTGGTATTGCCTCATATTTGAGACACTTTGTTTGGTTGTTCATTTTATCTCTATTGATGTCTGCTTCCCTCTCATTTTCACCTTTAGTTGTTACATTATCATTACATTTTGGCCTTCACTTTGCTTAAAGCCTTCACCTTGTGTAAAAGCACAAAATTCAATTTTACCTGTAGATATCGGATCCTGAAGAGTTATCTATCTTGAGTGTTATCTCTCTGTCTAACACAATGTTAGGAGTTGTATCCCTGAACCAGTCAGAGAATGTATCAGTGGTGGGATCAGTAGAAATTGCTGGCCAGGAACCAGTAGGACTGGTTATATGGTAAGGACGGGATGGTGTTATTGAACTTTGGGTTCCAAAATCATCGTTACTGATTGTGAAATCGTAAACTGTTACACTCAAAGCATTTGACACTGAAATTTAAATCACATATATATAAACAATTAAAATTTCTAAACAGTTTGTTTTCAATCTAGCATTTTAATTTCAGCATTTGCAAAGATAAGTTATTTTGCATATTTGGCAAAAAAAAATGTTTCAATAAAACCTGTAACATAGGTTAGGGGTTAGAGTTATGGTGTTTAATGCCACTTTCAACAATATATCAGACAGTCAACTTTATTCGTGGAGGAAACCATGGATTAGTCAGAGAAAAACACAAACCACCCAGTCACTGACAAACTTTGCCATAGGAAACTGCATCGAGTACACCTTGCCATGAGTGGGTTTCAAACTCACAACTTTAGTGGCGATAGACACTGATTGCACAGGTAGTTGTAAATCCAACTACCATATGATCACAACCATCATGGCCCCTCACAAGTTTATGGTGATAGGGACTGATTGGAAGTAAATATAATTCTAACACACCAAGACTCCCCCCCTGTAACATTTGTTAAACATTCTAACATGACTTCACTCTTTCCCTTTGTTAAAAAAAACAGAATTATTTCTTCGTATTATCTCATTAGCACATGTGCCGATGAATGTGACTGACGTTTCCATTGGCAGCATAAATTGTGACCGAATAATGCCGATAGAGGGCGCAGTATTATTCGAGTTACATAAATTGTGTGCGACATTTTCCGCAAGCGTATGTATAAATTACTGTCTTCCAATCAAAGTATACTACCGTAGTTGTACTCTTAGACATATCAGAATCAAAATAAATCATGGAAGCCAGAATTGGCCGATATTAGTAAATTTTATCCCTCGCTTCTGGCTCGGGATAAAATACTGCCAATCCATGTTAAAACTCCCAACACATTCTGGCTTCCATGATTTATTTCTTAAACGAGTTCATTATATTGTAAATACTATGGAGAAACCTAAATTGAAAGAAGACATCCAAAATGATAAATCTGGGTAAAAGTTCCAGTAGCTTCAGAGGAAAAAAGATGTTATCATATTTTTACCTATTTTTATTGTTGGTGATCTGTGATTTGCATTAGAAATGTTTGTACAATGAAACCTACCCAAATTGACTTTCCTTGGAACAAAATATTGTGTTCGGAATAAACAGGTGTTAGTTTTATATAGGTAAAATTAATGGAAGATTTCTTACATTGGAAATTTATTTTAAATTTTAGTTTTTACAGAACTCCTGTTTATTCAGGGTTTATAGTAGTGCAGTTTTAAAATGATAAATAAAAACAATACTATACCTGTTACATTAGATGTT
The DNA here is from genome assembly GCA_002080005.1 of Gigantidas platifrons. Taxonomy (NCBI): domain Eukaryota; kingdom Metazoa; phylum Mollusca; class Bivalvia; order Mytilida; family Modiolidae; genus Gigantidas; species Gigantidas platifrons. The sequence goes on along the minus strand of MJUT01050860.1, from coordinate 241,859 downwards.
GCTTGTACTATATAAACATGTACTGGTATACTCTTGGCAGAGAGATAATCATCAACTTCCAGTTGTATAAAACAGTCATAAGAATTAAGGGGAAGTAACCCATCTGTATCACTAAATGAAACAGAGGCTTTGTGAGATGTTGATGGTATTGTGGTAATTGTAACTGTTTCTGTTTTTGCCAGTGTGGTTGTTGTTGTACTAGTACAGGTAACAATGTACTTCCTGAAAAATAAACAAAATGTTTCATTTCTACAAGTGAATAATACAATCTAGATAGAGGGTCATAGCATACTATTTTCTGGAAAATAGACAAATCAAAATTCTGCAGCCAATGTTTTCTTGAAGATCCAAATATAAATGTCTTCTGCAGAATACTTTGGAGAGACATCTTGCCCTACTTTCAACTAAAAGTTTTCAAATTATTCAAAATATTAACAATAACTAAAGTTTTTCATCTTGCTCGAGATATTGTTGTGGAAAGAGATCTTGTCCGACAACAAATACATTTTTTCATCTTGTTTGAGACATTACCTACAACAGAAGTAAGTTTTTCATTGTTTGAGATTTTGAATGGCATTAAAGCGCAGTAACTATTTTGGTACATGTATATGCAAGCATACTGTTGACTTATCATTTTCCTTGACATGTTTTAAATGTTTAAACAAATATAGTATTAAACTGTGGACTTTCTTTATTGTTGAATTACATATACATGTGGGTATAAATAAAATCTATATTTTAATATCAAAATGAAATAACCTAGACAACATTAAAGTGTGAAGTGGTAGGTTTTCTGATCAATTTGCACACATAAATTGTGGTTAGTTTTATTTCAGCAATCTGAATCATGATCCAATTATTATTTCCCATCCCCCACTTATCAAATTATTTTGATTTTAGATAAAACTAGTCAAATTTACAACCCTCAAAAATAGCCAGCCATTCGGTACTAAACTGCTACATTAGATATTAGACCGAGATTTTTTTGTATGGATATCTACCAAGTTTTGACATTATCTCCACTAGAAGCTTCCTGCACCAACGTGTCATTATTATCAAATACTGTATATAGAACTGCAGGGCGTGTCCATTCTATTTTTAGCTTTGTTGCAGAAACTACAGTGGCTTTGATATTTTCAGCACCTACAATCGAAAATGAATTGTTATCTTTGCACGATAAAAATTCACAAGAAATTCAGATACATGTAGTAAATGTGGAATAAAAAATTCCGTCATTCTTTGATTGATTGATTGATTTTTGGTGTTTAATGCCACTTTCAGCTATATCATGGCAACCAGTTTTAGTGGTGGAAGAAGCCGGAGTACCTGGAGAGAACCACCAACCATGGGCAAGCAACTGGTAAACTTTTGTCATTTGTGGCTGCGAATCGAGTGCACCCTCTTTTGTAATTTACAAAGCCGGGAGCGAACCCACGCCGTATTGGTGATAGGCTTATATGAGTTGTTAGGTAATCCAACAACATAACTCACTGAGCCACCCGAGCCCTCCGTCATTCTTTGATGAAATCAGGTCATGGTTATAATAAGTGAGAGTTTTTCTAATGTAAATAACAATCTGACTAACACCATATGTTAATTATGCTCTGATCTGGATTTCATTTGCAAATATTAAAGTCTTTCTTTTGTGTTCAATGATTTCAGTCGAGACTTTTTTGTTTTATACAATGGACCCTGTTTTTTAAACATTAAAGACTTACTGCACTGGAAGAAACTGTGATTACCGATGTCTGCATAGTAAGTTACGAACGAGCTATTCTGGATCGATGAATCAAATGATACGTCCGCTAACGCTGATGGACTGGCACATACACCACCGGTCACTGTATCTTTGACGTAAAACAAACTGTTTGCTGTGCTGCATTCACACCCAAGTGCATTGTTACTTAAAGTGCTAAAAATAGATTAGGGTTAGGGTTATGGTGCTTAATGCCATCTTTGACAATATTTCAGTTATATCTTCGTGTTGGTCAGTTTTATTGGTGGAGGAAACTGGAGTACCCGGAGAAAACCACTGACCTGCCAAGTCACTGAAAAAACTTTATCACATAATGTTGTATCGAGTACATCTCACCTGAGCAGTATTCGAACTCATAGCGTCTGTGGTGACGACACTGATTGCATAGGTAGTTATAAATCCAACTAGCATACGATCACAACCACAACAGCCCCAAAAATAGAATTGCTAACTAGAGGCTCACCGTGCTATAATGTACCTGACTACTGGTTGAAAATAAATTTGTCAAACGTTATGGTCATTGGTTTTTTTAATGCCACTTTCAACAATCTTTCAGTTATATCATGGTTGTCAGTTTTACTGGTGGAGGATATCCAGATAACAATCACTGAACTGACACAAGCTACTGACCAAATATATCACATAACATTATATTGGCTTATCTTGAATATCACATATATATCCATGAAATAATAAATATCAAGACATAAAATCGTGACATCATGATTAAAGCTACATACAGTCAATTATATAGCACAATGTGAAAGAGGACACTCTTGAAAACGATCGGAACAATGCTTGTTTTTGCTCTATTTAATAAAATTTGGCTGTTGTTTTTGGACATTTTGACATCACAGGAAAAACACAATATATGTACATTGTTGCTCAAATAGCACACCTGCAGGAAATTCCGATAATGCAATTGATAAACCCATCCTTTATATGGTCAATGGATGCACGAGTTAAGGGACAAAAACTTTTATCAAGACAACTTACACAGACAGGATGTTGTCTTCAGGAAATCCTCCAAGAGTTTCTATGACGTTGTCTGCCAGGGACAAGCTAGTAAGTGATTCTAAGTCTATAGCTGGGAAGTATGATAACTGATTCTGACTCAGATCCATGCTCGTCAGGCTAGTCAAACCATTAAACGATCCTTCATCTATGTGCTGAATCTGATTATTATTTAAATATCTAAGAAAGAAAAACATATTTCGTATGTAAATTATATGTAAAAATGTTGTTTTAGTAAACAAAAATACATGTATATATCTCCCATTCATTTGGCTCAGAAACCCAATCAATGACAAAAATAACTTGTATTAGCAACTGGCATGATTTTTCTAAACATTATATTTATTAATATTTTTTCACTTTAATACTTTGTACAATATCTGAATAATTGAAAAAATAAAGATTTGAAGTTAACTGCTTTTCTAAAACCAAGATATGGGTTCATATTCATAGGTTGGTAGGCACCTTTTTTTTGGGGGGGGGAGGGAATATTTATTTTATGAAAAAAGTAACCCAACTTTTTCTTTACCTTTTCTTTTCATTAAATATTCAAAAACAACATACCAAAAGCATCATATACATGTTAACATTCAGAATTTGAAAAAAAATGGGGCATATTTTTCAATAGAAAAAAAATTATGGGTCTTTAACTAGGGGTACCCTCATATGTTTTTCATGAAAAATACACTAAAATGTAAAAAGAACAATACATTTTTTCACAATTTTCAATATTTTTTTATCTTTGAAATATAAATAGACAATCATGTGTAATTACCTCAATAATTATGATAATTTAAATGGGTGGTCATTACATTCTGTTTACATCTTTATGAAAAATGTACACAAAAAAATGTATTCCTTATTTGACTGGTAAATTTTCAACTGTGCAGCAATAAAAAAAAAGTCACTATGGTTTCAAAATATACCCTTATCCAAATATCCTTATACCCTTAGCTAACTGGACAATATATGATTCCATAATAAAGTTAAAAAAAGGTGTTTTTCTTCAATTTAATGAGACAAAAAGGGGGGTAAGTTAGTTTTGCCACCCTCAACTTTGCATAGTGGGGAGGGTGATTGCCTCCAGCTCCTTTGCCCATGAAGTGGTATTAGTGAAGTTCGAACTGCAGACTCATGGATCATCTGAGTTCGTGTCGGTCCGGAGTTTTAGTGGTATTTGTGTTGCTCAATCTTCAGTTTTCAGTGTATTCGTAATTTTTTGTCAGCCATTAAATATTTGTCTTTTTGTTTTGTTATACCTGTATATTTATATCATATATTGTTAATGAAGTAATATATTAAGATTAATTACCAATAAATGGAGCTCTCAGTCTGTAGTGTGAACAATCAAAGATGCTAAAATCGGAAGTTGGATTATGTAATTTTTCCGCCGAATTATCTCCCTTTGATGTCAACACGCATTTATTTTTATGAAATAAATTATGTCAACGGGGGAAAATGATAGAAATAACTTTTATAATATGTTAAAATGAGTTGAAATTTGTTAAAAATAAACATTGATTGAGCATTTCCGACCTAAATCGTATTTTTTAAATTAAATTTCCACTTCAAATTATGTTTTCACGAAGAAAATGCATCTCTAATTTTATTTAATGCCCATAAACGCTTGATTTAATCATCCCTACAAAATAATTTGCACATATTCGAAGCATTTGTACACGGGTCTCTTTATATAGCCCCATAATACATACCATGTAAATGGGTGTCAACTTTTCTGAATTTTTCATTCATTGCATCGGGGCGACACCTAGCGGAGGTGCCAGTCACTACTTATATGACCTTAAAATTTAATGTTAGTATCACAGTGACTTCATTTTGGTATGCAACACTCTTTCATGCCCTGACACAAATACCCCTCAAACACACACTCTGAGGCCTGTACAAAGCACAATAAAGGGCTATGCAGAGAGCTGCATGATACGACTGCAGCATGTCAACAAGGAAAAGTTGAACAAGTGTATATTAAAAGCGAGGATTTACACAGTAAATTGCAGGATATGTATTGGACACTTGCTTGGTTTTACTATTCAGAGCATTAAAAAACAAAAGTTAAAGATTTAAAATTTGACACTTGTTGGCCCCGTTCGCAGAAATCATAAGAGATAAAAGATATGTCAACAGTCTAGCAGATCACTAAATTAAAATAATTTAAAATTTGACAAAAATTAAAAATTCTAAATGAAATTTTTTTGACTGGGCCCCTTTTAGACCCCTTTTCAATAACTCATTAAGATGATCATTTTGCTAAAAACTGCATTAAAGATGGATGAAAAATATAAATTTTGCAAATTGACACTTGTTGACCTCATTCATTTGACCTTATTTTGGAAACCATAACAGATAGAGAAAATCCATCAACACTTTGCCGGAATCTCTCAGCTAAAAATATTCAAAGTAAAACTAGAGGCTCAGTGAGCCTGTGTCGCTCACCTTTCATTCTGCTTTGAGGAAACTTAATACAGAACCTTCCATAGGTGCTTCCTACCAAATTTCGGTTCATTTGGCAAATCAGTTTCAGAGGAGAAGATTTTTTAGAAATCGACCAATCTGAAACAGGAATTGCCTATGGCGGACATGTTTGTTAACGGATCGGTATGGCGGACATGTTTGTTAACGGATCGGGACGAAATGAGCAATCTTTATAAAGGACCTTCCATAGATGCTTCCTACCAAGTTTCAGTTCATTTGGCTAAGGGGTATCAGAGGAGAAGATTAAAATGTGAAAAGTTAACGGATGCCAAGTGATGGCAAAAGCTCACATTGTCTTTGGCAAGGTGAGCTAAAAAGGCAAAAATAGTAAAATTTGTCGATGGCCCATTAAGATGATCATTTTGCAAAAAAAAAACAAAAACATCCTTTTGTTTTGGAAAGAAGTAGGGTTACAAAACCCCCAAATCAATACCAATCTTTATTCAGTGCCAAGGATTATTGTGTTCAAAATTTAGAAGGATCCATCAACAAGAACTTAAGTTATCACACAGAAACCATTCTGTCTACAGACGAACAACAGTAGTGTACAACATAATAATTGTTGCGGTCGTATAGAAAAGTATGGCCCCGAACAACATACTAACTGATCTGATTTTATTAGGACAATGGACAACATACAATGTATAAAATCTCTGCCATGGTCTGTAGATTTGTAAAATCTATGTGATTCATTACTTTAACAACTTACATGGTCTCTAGTTTAGTGGCTGACAAAAACAGACTTGAAGATATCTCTGTCAGTTGGTTATGGTGCATCGAAAAAACACGAAGCCGACTTTGTCCATCCAGTGAACCCTTTGGGACCCCTGTTATAAGATTATATTCTAAATATCTGAAAATGAAAAATATTTTGGTCGCTTAGTTAGGATATAGCACAATAGCTGAATATTACCCGTTCCTTCTTGCCAATTCATATATCAAACTATGCACTGCCATGGTGGCCATCTTGCCTCTCCTATCTGAACTATAAATGTAAATAGTGTAGAGGGCCATTCAAGGACTAGTCAAGCCAAATTTCCTTTTGAATCATTCAGTATCTCCAACAAAATAGTGTTTAAAAACTTTTTCTTGATGTTGTCTGTGTTAAGAACAGTTTGAAAAGC
>MJUT01050860.1:201412-228813 GCA_002080005.1 Gigantidas platifrons | reverse complement strand
ATATACCTTAGTAAGAGTATTTGATAAACATAAGTAGAGAGGTCCAATATACCTTAGTAAGAGTATTTGATAAACATAGATAGGGAGGTTCAATATACCTTAGTAAGAGTATTTGATAAACATAGGTAGGGAGGTTCAATATACCTTAGTAAGAGTATTTGATATACTTCTTTAAAGAATTTAAACAATAATTCATTTCAAATATTTTATTGATTTAAATCAAAAGGATTGATAACAGGTTACACCTATATATATCATCTCCAATAACAAGATGGAAACAAATATAAACAAGAACGTCAAATATATACAGTATATTAACAACATAGCAGTCCACCAATAGTGCATTTATTTCAATATAAAACCATCTAGATTCTCGAATTGTCTGATTCACTCTTAATTATTATGTATTCTGAATATTATAATAAAATAGTCTATAATATCTAAATGTACTACCGTATTTAGGGTACTATAATGCGCATTGGTGCATAATGCGCACCCCCTCTTGGCCTTGAAAATCTCCAGAAAAAAACTTGTTCGTGTCTATAATGCGCATGGACTTTTGAAAACAAATCGTGGTCGGAAATGTAAGAATTAAATGTCAATCGTATATATTTTTGATAGCTTTGAGCTTGTCTCTTCTTCTGAGTGAATATTAGAACTATTTATATTCTTTAAACTTGAAAATACGAAACGGACGACCTTAAAAAAAAAAACGGAAAAAAAAATGGCCGACATGTAATTTTCCGGTCTGAAAAAGAGTGAAACACATTGTTCTTGTCTATAATGCGCATCCCTCCTACAAAATAAATAATCTGGGTAAAATCATGCGCATTATACACCAGTAAATACGGTATTGGTGGAGTGGCATGTTTTATAATTAATAAAATAATTTAAGTTTATTGGAATAATAAATTTAGTCAGATCAGGTATTCCACCAAACACAAATTTAGTCTAAGTATTCATATTTAAATGAAAGAAATGAAAAAAAAAAAACAATAATTCAAATACATGTTAAAGTTGATTTATTTCACATTTAAATTAATTAATTTTAGAGTCACATGTCATTTTATACATGTTTTGATTGGTTTAAAAAGTTGAGGTTATTTTAATAGGTACTGAATCTGAAAATAGACGTCGTTCTCAAGGCGTTGAGTGTCGTTGTCATTAAGCGATTTTCTTTAAATGAGGCACCTTTGGGGTTATTTAAATTTATTTCGGATTATTTTCCTTATGAACCGAACAAATATTGCGATCAATCCTTAAATGTAACCATTTTAATCTTTTAGTTATTTGGCTTTGAATAATATGTAATACTTGATGATGATCCTACATATAGGGTGGAACATCTGCAAAAGAGGGAGTGAGTGTTTGGTATTTAACACCACATGAGCAATCTGTCATCTATATCATAGAGAGAACAAGTTACATTTGATGAGGTGATAATGATGTCTGCTTTGTACTAGACAGACACGCTTAGATGGATCTTTATAGTGATAGCTCACTGAAATAACAGTCTGTTGGTAGATATCTTACTCCACTCGGACACATTAACCTGATTCCAAACTAACTAGTCTTTGCTTTTACTCCTTTCAGTTGCATGCTTAGCGGAATATCAGCGAATACCAATTTTATTGTCCTTGGTTTGATCCGACCAGAGTTTGAGCGACGAGCATGATAATCTTACAGCACCAATACGGTTCTCTGGAAAATTAGGTTTGGTTTATGGTTTATGGTGTTTAATGCCACTTTCAACAATATTTCAGTTATATCATGGAGGTCTGTTTTATTGGTGGAGAAACTGGAGTACCCGGAGAAAACCACCGACCTGTCGCAAGTCACTGTCAAAGTTTATCACATAATGTTGTATCGAGTACACCTCACCTTAGCAGGATTCGAATCCACAACTTTAGTTGTGATAGGCACTGACCACATAGGTAGTTATAAATCTAACTAAGATACAATCACGACCACGACATGCCAACTCTGGAAGATTAAGATTGTAACTTACATATAATATATACTACTGATATGTTCAAATGCTCCATCTTCAATCCATCCAATTTTATTGTTTTGTAGATATAACTGAGAAGTCAATGGCAAGTTTTCTACATGAACTTTCTTTATCTGTTTAATATTGTTACCATACAAAATCCTGAAAAAGAACCAAAAAAATCTAATGTCATTTGAGGTTAAAGGTCGTCTACCACAAATAGTAAATACTGTAATTAGCCTTCTTATAGTGTCTTTACTGTTCTATAATTTGCCTCCCCCTTTTCCTTGCTTAAATAAATTTAAGGAAAAGGTGATAGTTTGTATGTTTTGGATCCATGGAAACAGTGCATAAAATCAAAGATCATCAAAAATATGACTTTTCAACAGGGTTTGACTATTCTATATTTCCTATATTCATTTATTTACCACTAGAGACTGTCATGGTCATGATCGTATGGTAGTTGGATTTACAATTATCTAAGAAATCAGTGCCTATCACCACTAACATTGCAAGTTTGAACCCCATTCATGGCAAGGTGATCTCGATACAAAATAATGTGATAAAGTTTGTCAGTGACTTGCAGCAGGTCAGTGGTTTTCTCCGGTTTCCTTCATCAATAAAACTGACTGACACGATATAACTGAAATATTGTTGAAAGTGGCATTAAACACCATAAACCTAACATTAAACCAACCATTTTCCATATTTCAAGTTGTACTTGATAAAATTGAGTGTTTATATACTTACAACTGGGTTAGAGATGTACAATTACTAAACGCTTGGTCAGGTATATAGTCTATCTCGTTATTGCCCAAATTCAAGTTGTACATTGACGCCAGAGAAGAAAACTGATTCTCATGAATAAATCTAAAATCATTGTTTTGAAGAGATCTGTAAGTAAAAATACAGTAAAATTAAAATATCAATTAATGTATTGTTTGTATCTGAATAACATCAAATTATTTCTATTTCTATATTTAAGGACCCCGGTGGCTCAATGAGAGTTAGGTAGTTGGATTACCTAACAACTCATATAAGCCTCTCACCAATACAACGTGGGTTCGCACCCGGCTTTGTAAATTACAAAAAAAAGGTGCACTCGACTTGCAGCCGCAAGTGATAAAGTTTACCAGTTGCTTGCCCATGGTCGGTGGTTCTCTCCGGGTACTCCGGCTTCCTCCACCACTAAAACTGGTTGTTATGATATAGCTGAAATATTGCTGAAAGTGGCATTAAACACCAAAAATAAAATCAAATCTATTTCTATTTATAACTTTCAAAATCTATTTATACACTGGAGGACAAAATACTTTTATCCTCATAATCATGTGATTTTGAGTACTAATAAAAATGTCAAATAAACTTTTGTGTAATTTCAGTCATTGACACGAAAAAAAATTACCCTGGTACCTGATTCATGTAAGAGTGAAGGATCAGAAATGTTAACAGAATGGATGTGATAGAGGACAACTTGGAAAATAATTAGAAAGACGCTTACTTTGCTCTTTTCAGTAAGATTTGACAATTGTTTTGGAATTTTTGACATTGCAGGATAAATACGGTACAATACATGTCCATTGTCAAAATAAAAATAAAAAATTTGCACTCGTTGAGAAACAGTCCAAAAAACTTGTCTTTCTACTTGTTTCTAAGGCTCATTATTGTGTCAATATGAAATTATTATGGTAACAGACAGCAAACTGAAGGAAAAAACCATTAGCAAGACGAGATAAAAAGAACCATGGTCTAAACAAAGAATAACAAATCTGCTTTTGCCTAACACATTTTGACAATATTCCAGTCACATCTCTCTATCACAATGTAGCTAATCTGTCTGACATGACATCGGAGCATAATGACTATGATAGTATGGTTGTTAAAAAGCCATGACCCAAATAATTCTAACATCAGGATGTCTTATTGTGAGGGGTGATAGCATGGTAGTTAAAAGCTATAACCCAAACCCCAACTATTATGTTGAATTATCCTCTCATTCATTCATATAATTGTCTTAGTATCGTGAGTAATAGAGGGGCCCTTGTGGTCATGATCATAATTATGATAGTTGGATTTACACCTATCTGTGCAATCAGTGCCAATCACAACTAATGTTGTTAGTTTGAACCCCATTCATGGCAAGGTGTACTGGATACAACATTGGGATAAAGTTTGTCAGTGATGTGCGGTAGGTCAGTGGTTTTCTTCAGTTACTCCGGTTTTCTCCACCAATAAAACTGATCGCCCACGATATAACTGAAATATTGTTGAAAGTGCCGTTAAACACAATACACCAGACCACCAAATCAAATATAAGTAATAGACTCACATGAGACGTATCTGAGGAGGAAATGACTCGTCTTCTATTGAAATTATGTTGTTGCTGTATATATACCTACAAAATAAATATATAGACTTGAATAGTACAGAAAAAAATCTGTTTAAAATGAACACCAATCAGATAAACATGTTTGTTTGGAATAGACAGGTATTCTGAATACGCAGGATCATTTTCAATTTTTAACATCTCAGGTTTACACTGAAGATGGTGGATTATTCACGGTCACAGTTATATCATATTTGGTGAATAAAATTACCTGTACAGTGGAACTTGTGCTATCTGACACCTGACTTTCCAACATCCTGTGACATCTGACAAAAATGTATATCTGTTAACTAAATAAAAACCTGAGTATTCCGACATCATGTAGAATCCAACAAATTTTCGTGATCCCTTGGTTTGTCAGATTAGACAGGTTCCACTGTATATACTTCTCAGAAATCAGTTAACATATTTCTTTGAAGAGAGCTATATGGTAGTGGTTTTTTTTTTCTGATTTTTCTCCGAGCATTTTCCCAGATTCGTGCCGAATACGTATATCAAATTTTATGTCAAGTCAATGCACTGTTATTGTTTATATATTGTCCGATATTATACAGTAGACACGTCACAGTACAAATATGGCACATGTACACACAACACATTTCTTCCTCTTCCCATCTGGTATTTTCTCTCAGAAATGTATCTCCGTGGTTCTTTTTAACTACATGTGCTCCTGTCTCACCACTTTGACTTGCTGATTTCTATACGCTTAAGAATGCAAGAAATATTATATTTCTGGGACCTTATTCACAAAGCACCCGTTAATTACTGTAGCGAACAATAATTTATTTGTTTGTACCATACTCGACGTAGCGATAATTTGTTGTTGACATTTTTCTATATTCAAATAATCCTGGATTATTATTTTTGTTTAAAGTCCGGTCCTGTGTTTTTATTTCAAACTCCTCTCATTTACAAAACCACTGATATTTGTTCAATTTTTAACGCTGATTTAAGCTTTAGTCGCAACAAATTTATATTTTTCTCTTTAAACTGTCGAAACATAACATTTATTTAACTGTAAAATTCCCCCCCTTTTTCCCTTTTTTTTCTTGTTTAAATCAATGATCAACAATATTCCAGAATCAAACAAATGAATAAATATAATATAGCATCTTTCCTTTACATTGTCAAGATTCTATATTTATAAACTATTGTCCAAGATAAAAATAGACTACACATGCTACTCACAGTCTTTACATTGTCAAGATTCTATATTTATAAACTATTGTCCAAGATAAAAATAGACTACACATGCAACTCACAGTGACACGTCACCCCCTTTTTTCCCTTTTTTCTTGTTTAAATCAATGATCAACAATATTCCAGAATCAAACAAATGAATAAATATAACATAGCATCTTTCCTTTACATTGTCAAGATTCTATATTTATAAACTATTGTCCAAGATAAAAATAGACTACACATGCAACTCACAGTGACACGTGACCAGTGACCCAGATTAGCAGGTCTCAAGAATATTTTCTGTATAATGGTATATAATTATAGAAGTAAATATAGATGCTGATGAAACACTGAGATTTTCAAGTGAAAGAAAACCTGCATTTCTCCTAGTGAAATAAAATGATTAATTCACTGTGTGACATTACAGCACCAACGTTATCAAACATGAAAATTCATTGAGGGTCCAACAATGAAAAACAAGTAAATATCTTATTAGCATAAATAAAAAGTGTAAATTTTATGTAATAATTTTGGTTAGGTTTATGGTGTTTAATGCCACTTTCAACAATATTTCAGTTATATCATGGCGGTCAGTTTTATTGATGGAGGAAACCTGAGTACCTGGAGAAAACCACCAACCTGTCGCAAGTCACTAACAAACTTTATCACATAACGTTGTATTGAGAAAAACCTCGTCATGAGAAGGATTTACACTCACAACGCTAGTGGTGATAGGCAAAGATTGCATAGGCAGTTATAAATCCAACTACCATACCATCATGGCCACGACGGCCCCCGTTTGCATTCGGAATATAAAATATGAATCACACATAACTGAATAAAGATGATAATTCACTCATGCCCTAATGGTCATTCATGTGTCTGCAATTGTTGGTTTCTAGTTATTTATTTTGATATTCGGAATGCCTATCACCAATACGAAGTGGGATCGCGCCAAGCTTTGTAAATTACAAAAAAGGGTGCCTTCGACTCGCAGCCGCAATTGATAAGGTTTACAAGTTGCTTGCCCAGGCTCTGTGGTTCTCTCCGGGTACTCCAGCTTCCTCCACCACTAAAACTGGTCGCCATGATATAGCTGAAATATTGCTGAAAGTGGCGTTAAACACAAAAATTCAAATTCAGATATTCGGATTGCAAGAGTAATTACTGGTATAATATAAATCTTTCCTGATTTTTATCTATTAATTTTTTTTCAAAGATACAGCCTTTATCTTTGAATTCTCTTACACTATTAATATCTTACAAGTTTTGTAGAGTTGTTAACCCAGTAAACGTTCCACTCTCTATAAACGTCAGTTGGTTACCAGTCAGATACAGTGTAACAATAGACGGTAGCTTGGTTCCCGATGTCACAGCACTAGGCATATACTGTATCAAATTACTTCCTAAATGCCTGAAATTTATGTAATCATAATAATTGATGGACTCACAGTTTTTGGTGGGTTGTCAATCGTATGTGACATTATTTTTCACTCCAAGTCTGTGATTGATAATGCACAAAGTTTTCACCCCAACAATTCCCTCAAAAAAATTATCTTCTGTGAATCACTATGGATTCACCCTTTTTCCACCTAATGTAGTACTGCAGAAGTGGAATGTTTGTGACCCAGGGAAATCTTTGTCTAATTTGTGTTTCACTTAAATGCGTAAAAATAATTCCCATATGAAAAGTTTTAAATATATGTGTTAAACTGGAATCTTTAACGTTTTTGCAAATTTATCCCATATATGATATATGATTTGTAAAATTCAATCTGAAAACCATATAACAAAATTTGCTGACAGGTAAGTCAGGGAACAGTATCAAATGTCAATCACTGCATAGATCAATACAGTCTTAATCCAAAAGATTACTGCCACTCTTTATTGAAATTAAGAAGGCGTGACATTAATTAAACCATTAAATAACATTACAATGTATTAAAAACAATACATTTGACAGTGTCTTTACATATCATTGATCTTGAAAATGTGACAGATTCCCATCACTACTTCAGGCATCAGTATGCAGAACAGAAATATCTATTTCTGGTACCCTCCCAAAACCAGTAGGGAGAACTCCTGAAAACCGACCGTTTTCTTTGGTCCCAGCTGCAGTCGATTTTCACAGGTACCACTGTACATGAAGTAAGGCAACAAAATTCACTAATGTTTTTTTATACTATAACTTACAGAAGCTGTAATGTAGAAATACAAGTAAACGCTTCCTCGTCAATGCTACCCTCCGTTAATTGGTTGCCAGTGAGATACAGCTCAAGTAGAGATGTCAGCTGACAATAATTTGTACTGGTCACATTAGTTATATCATTACTGTGAAGATATCTGAAATACAATACATTTTACACTGTAGCTATTCAAAAACAGCCTGGGCAAGATATGTATGGGGGTAGGGTTATGTCTATGGTGTTTACTGCCACTTTCAACAGTATTTCAGTTATATCGTTGCTGTCAGTTTTTTTGATGGAGGAAACCGGTGTACCCAGAAAAAACCACACGCCTGCTGCAAGTCACTGACAAACTTTATCACATAATTTTGCATAGAGTACACATCTCCATGCGAGATTCGAACTCAGTACATTAGTGGTGATAGGCACTGACTGCACAGGTAGTTGTAAATCCAACTACGTAACGATCACGAACATTACAGCCCCTCTGTGTGTGACACCCTTTTAAAGTATATCTATTAACTAATACTAATAGCTTAAATGTCTGCAGTGGTTTTTCAATGAAAGAGGTCAAATTACCAAGACCATTAGCTAAATTAATTGCTAGCCAGTTTCTTGCTGAGAATGCACGGCCGTAGGCTGGGTCTGAATAAAGTGAGACAAAGGGGGTCCGGGGGCAAAGCCCCCGTAAGTTGACACCTTTTTGTAATTTTTAGACTAAATTCTAAATTGAAAATGCCTTTTAAAAGTCAGAAATATAACTTTACTACATATTGTACCTCCTCAGACTTGTTTAAGCGTTATTCTAGATATTGCCAGTTAGTTGGATTTCTAGACATATTTTTTCTGGGAATCTGGTAAATGTGTTATTTCATTCATAACATGGAATATGCAGATCCACACTGATGTTTTGAAAGTTACCTTCATCTAATTTTCGTTTTAAAGACCCTGTCTTCAACTAATTGTGAAGTGACATGATGACTTTTCAACGTCTTCTGCACTGTTTTTTCGCGGGAGCAACTTCGGATATTCTCATTGTTTTTCATCTGAATTTATGACATACAGCTGCTGAATAACACTGTCACTGTCTAACAACTGTTAATCGAATATTACGTCCAATGAATTTATAATCCGTGATATTAGCAATGGATTTATGGGTGAAATTAGACAAATTTTGGGAAAAAAAAAGATTTTATTTGTTTTCAAAGATTATACTTGCCATTTGAAAAGTGAGGCATTTGCCTCATTTGCCTCCATTGTGCTACGGCCATGGAATGAATACTCTAGTCAATAAAACTAGCAATTGGAGCCCCAAAACCATCTTTATGTTTATTAACACCATTTCAAGGAATTTTCATTTTTGCAAGTTTGAGTCCCAAACAAAAGCAATAATATAATTATTTTTGCATAGCATTAGAATGGAGATAACTGTATTGTATTTTAAGTTTTGCGGACATAAATCTTGGTATTACTGTAGCAAATATTTGTTTACCTAGCTCTGTTACTCATTGCTCGGTAAACACAATTTCATCAGTAAAACCCATGATTTTTCGTCTGCAAAGTTTAAAATACAATACAGTTATCTCCTTAATAACTAACCGAAAAATGGTGCAAAATCAAATAACATTTTGGTGCACTGACATAGAATATTTCCCATAATTCATTAGTTTCTAAAATTAGATGTTTACAATGACTTACAGATATTGTAGATTACTCATTGTAGAATACGTCTCTTGTAGTGCTAGTTGTGATTTCTTTTCATTATATGTGCTACGTAACCTTGTGCCGTATCCTTTATCATCCAGTTCTGTCGAGTTGATTATGGCATTGTTGTCACAATGTCTGAAATAAATAATTTTCATTTTTAATATTTTTATATTTTTTTTATATATATATCAGCCAATCGAAAACTGTTTTACAGGTAATACTGAAATCTGAATATATTTTCTCTGACTGAAACCTTTAACTTAAGATATATGACACAGTAGTCCTTATAAGGACACACTTTCACAATGAAAAAATGCTTTATTAGAGGGATGGCATCTCTTGTGGGAGACAATTTTTCTGTAGTAATATTTTACTATCTCAGTGCATCTAAAATCTGACATGATAGGAAGGCTGTGCTATTGTGGGAGTGGCCTCATAAGATGGGTACTACTGTATATTAGTTGTACATATATCTATAATAAGGTATCCTGTTTTTTCCCTGATCTGACTCCCACCAATACCCTGTAGCATATTATAGTTTCTGACTGGACAAAAGAAAAACACATTTGAAATGAAACTTGATTCATTTCTATTGATGGTCATAAAAGAATGGATATGCTATGTATGTACATGAAAATGTAGAAAACAAAACTCTGAACTCATGATTGGCAGGTAAACACTGAAACTTTTATAGCTGTTTTTCATTTCAGCACCAGTCACATCTACTAAGGATCAATCTATACATTATATTAAATAGAAAGTAAAACCTATCTTAAAGAGTACCTAGATAAAACAAATCACTGTCTATAAAGGGCAGTCTCATTAATGAATAGTGCATATAATTTTAACTTGTAATGTATACAAAAGGGCAACTGCTCATCAATACCACATTTTCAACTTCCCTTTATACATGTTTGATTGTACTATATAAACTAAACTAGTGCTGGACACAAAGGCATTCAGGTCCAGCAATAACCTATTAAAACTCAGATTTTGAGAATCAATTACACGAATAAACAAATTAAGTAATCTAGTTCCAATGGGATAAAAGAAATATTTGTTTTTCAAATCAAATGTCTATGATTATCTAAATGTAATTAAAATCACCTATATGACATTGAACAATGCCAAAACATGATGAAAATATTAAATTCACTAAAATTTTATTTAGTAATTGAAACTAAGTTGATTATGTATGAATTATTGAAAATAAGCTGATCAAGAAAGATAACTCTAGATCTATCCCAACTTTAGAAAATGAGTATATATCGGTAAATACTAAAATATAGTAAAAATGTATTAAAATTATTTATAATCAGTACTAGAAAATTATTATGCATTAGCTTTTTTTCATGTACTTTATGTGAATTTTGTATAAATTAAGAATTGTTGAAACCGTTAATGGCTTCAGGGAAGATAACTCTAGGCAAAGTAAACAATGAAATAAACTTTCTTTTTTTATTTACTTTATGTGAATTTTATATAATTGAGAATTGTTGAAATTCTTAATGGTTTCAAGGGAAGATAACTCTAAGAAAAGTAAACAATGATACCAAAATCTTTGCCAATATTTACTCACAACTGAAGAATAACAGGAAAGGTGTTCTCCATGAAAACTTGGTGTGGAATATGGGTTAATGCATTGCTGCTGACAAATCTGAAATTAATATGACATTTTAACCTTATACATGTATGACTGCTTTTGTTAGTGTATAACGGTTTTGTGTCGCACAATTTTTGTTCCTTTGGATAAGCAATTCTGCAATATTTTTTTTCTGAGGAACAAATATTCTATACTCTTGGTGAGTGAATGTTGTTTAACGCCAATTTTTCAGATACATCATGGCGAGAATAAATATTCAAATGAGATGATGATGCTCATTGCTGAGGTCCGCTTTATACTACATTTGTAGACCAACACACTTGGAATTTTATAGTGCTTGCTCACTGAAGCAACAATCCGCAGATAGTCGTGTTGCCCAACTCAGACACATTATCCTGATTCTGAGCCAACCAGTCTTTGCTCTTTCTCATTAATGCTGTGTGCTTAGCAGAGAAGCAACAATTAAATACCAATTTTATAATCTCAAACTCACGATCTACTGCACTTGAGGCTCACATGCTAATCATTATACCACCGATGCAGTTCTCTCTACTCTTTATGCCTTCAGTAATAAAACATAGGATTCCATCAGGAATAAATAATGTAATATTTATTCCAGTCAGAACACATGACAGAAATTCTATTTCATAACACATTGACAAAAATGTTCTGTTATAAAATCAAATTTAGCCATGGTCGATAAAAACAGACTACTACACGAGAAATTCAGCTGTTTTTACTCACTACACAGGGACTTACTCAGGCTCAATAAAAATATAGACTACCAATGAATCATTCATGGGAAGACCATCTACCAATAAACAATAGTCTACCCAATAGTCTTTTTATTTATTCACCAGGAGTAAACTATAGGCTATATATCAATAGTTGGTATATGAGTTTCTTTAGAAACTTTCGAATTAAACATTAAACAAGCTCTTAATTAATTAGCCTTGATTAATTCCTTTAATTGGGTAAATCAGCATTGATTGATCAAGTATTCATGGGATTAATATCTCACCTTTGTAAATTTTTAACACATTTAAAAAAAAAATTCAATCTTTTCCATTTCTATGATTAAACGCACATCTACGCACAGACGACAGGATTTTAGGTCTAACTTTGAGGCTGGGTTGAGCAAAAATATACCATGAATCGTTGTACAAGATACCCCTAGCAAATCCTACTACTATATGATTGCAGCTAGAACTTCTCTTAAGAAAGGGGAGGTAAGAACTCTTACTGCATCATTAAACTCTATTAGTAGGGTTAGGGTTAGGGTTATGGTGTTTAATGCTACTTTCAACAATATTTCAGTTATAACGTGGCAGTCAGTTTTATTGGTGGAGGAAACCAGAGTACTCTGAGAAAACCACCGACCTGCCGCAAAACACTGACAAACTTTATCACATAATGCCGTATTGAGTACACCTCACATGAGCAGGGTTTGAACTCACAACGTTAGTGGTGATGGGCACTGACTGCATAGGTAGTTGTAAATCCAACAACCATATGATCATGATCACGACCACAACAGTCCCCTTTGACTCTTACTGCATCACTAAACATTCTGAGTAGTTTTAACACTATATTCTATATACTTACAAGTACTTCATAGAATTTCCAATATTGATCATAGAGTTAAATATAATAGTTGTCATTGGAGGGTCCATGGAGTGCAGTCTTAATTCTTCTAACTTTTCAAGATCTATAAAAGCTTCAGAATTCAATTTCTCTATCATATTACCATGGAGATCTCTGGAAACAGACAACATCAGAAAAATGGAATTACATTTTTTAAATCAGTACATTTTTTTTTTTTAAATCTGTTCAATTACTTGTGGACCTTCTGAACTGAAGGCAACCATTCTACTACCTTGACTAAAGGGTACATGTTCAAACATGAGAAAATGATCCTACTTAAATAAATATATACTTACAGATGGACAAGCTCTGGTAAACTTTCAAACACTCCTTTTGTCAGTGATGTAAAACTATTGCCACCCAATTCCCTTAAAAAGACAAATAAAAAAGATTTTTATCTTACATTAAATACATGTGCAGGTCTTTCAATAATGAGTGGTACCAGTTACCTGCCTAAAATGGTCTTTGGTAAGTACCTCCTGATTTTAGAGTCTTGTATACGATATTCATGACAATTGCTCAAATTTTAACTAAAAGTACCGTCTGTAAAAAGTGAAGCATTGGTACACTAACAAAATATTGAAAGCCGGCCTGCATGTGTACATACGGGTATATTCACAATATAATATAAAATAGTTATTAATAACATGTGACATGATCCTTTAATTATCTTTGTGATGACCCACAGGACATACGGTTATAAAAATTTTCGAGCACGATTTTCATACTTGTACTTCAAAGTTGTCCAATCAGAACAAAGTATTTATTTGATGAAGTGTTTTGATTGGCTGTCTTTTTGAACACAAGTATAAATACATGCTCCAAAGTTTATGACAGAAGTGTCAATCTTAAAGCGAGAAAGCCCAGTGTATCAAAAAGAAGAAAAAGCTGCTACTGGGTCTTTCAGTAATGAAAGTTTTGAATCTGATATCACAAAGATGATTCATGCCATTTACAATTGCATCCATATTATATTTTGAACCCGGGTCAATTTCTCAAGGGTTCAGAATACCATATGACACTGTTTTTTATAAAAGTATGTGTTGTCAGTTTATTAAATCTACAATAAGATTTTCATGCTAATTTACCCCCAACCCCTTCATAATTGTTTTTGTTTGTGTCTCCGAATAAATTAATACCACATCAGTCAAATCTTTGTTTAAATCTTCATTATTAATGTTATTTAAAGTGTATGTGCATGTTGTCTTGTCTTGTGTAATTTCAATATCTGTAAAAACCATTATATTGATTGAAATTATGTATTCATGTATGTATTTGAGGAAAACCACTCGTAGCCATTGGCTGTCAGCATTCTCGTTAAATAAATAAAGAATTAAATTAAAAGTAAACCATATTTATTTTTTGGTAATTTTTCTCATTGCAACCTATAATTAGGAGATAACTTTATTGTATTTGAAAATTTCACTGCATCAATTGGAGATTTGATGGTCGCAAATTGAGCTTACTGGCGACCCCGATTAGCGGAGCCAGTAAACGGATATTTGCGACCATTAAATCGACAATTGATGCCATGAAATTTCAAATACAATACAGTTATCTCCATTCTAATGTAATCATGTGTATTGCTACATTGTTGACAAAATGACGTAAGCGGCAATCGTCTAAAATATCTCATGATTTTCAACCGTGGTATTGATACCATGAAAATTACAGCATTGTCCAATCACAAACCAAGGATATTAAACAACTACATTAGAATTATCTTTGGAGTCCCATGGGACTTCCACTGATGCAAACTGTAATCTAAATATCATCATAAATTCTGCATGTAATTCGTACTTACAAAACTTTTAGATTTGGAGCTGCAGAAAATGACTTTGGTTGAACATAGTCTATGACATTGTTAGTCAAATTCCTGTAAAAAATCATAATTTAACCTACACAAATGTAGTCTATTTCTTTCTTTTTTTTTAGAGAAAATAATATGCTAAATATTCAACATTATCGCTTTTTTTATTTTATCCAATTTTATACAAAATTTAATTTACAATATTGAAATTTCAATCTTTTGAAATTTAAATTGATCATTGAGAATTCTTAGTCTATCACCACTAATGTTTTGACTTTGATTCCAGCCAAATATAAGTTGCCCTCAAAACAAGTTTATGTGATAAAGTTTGTCAGTCATTTGTGGGTGTGTTCCTATATAGGTACTCTGGTTTCCTCTATCAATAACAACCAACACGATATATAACTGAAATATTGTTGAAAGTGGTTTTAAACTCTCATTATCCTATAGCTAACAATAACCTTTTATTTCTTTTCCATGAAAATAATATTTGCTGATGACAAAAACTTAAACTTTCCTGTCCAAAAAAGATGCAAATACATGTTGTTTTCTCTAGATACACATTTTTGTAAATTTGGAAAAATAGATTCATGAATTATTTTTTCCAAGACTTTTAAGTAGTCTTTTTAATAAAAACACAATGATACCTGTTTTTTCAAATATGACGATGATAAATAGTTATTTAAGACTAAAACATAAATACCGTGAAACCTGTCTAAACAGAACCTGCTTGTGACCAACTTATGTGTTCAGAATAGACAGGTGTTTGGTTTGTGCAGGTTACATTAACAAAAACGGCGTTTTACGTTTGGGCAAAACAGCAATACATTTGGGGGAAAATAAGTATACGTTTGGGAGAAGAAAAAATATACGTTTGGGCGAAGAAAAATTAATACATTTGGGAGAAAGAAAGATAGTTCCAGGTAATATTTCATATTGATATTTGTAACATTTATTTATTATTTTTAATTGCACCTCTTCCGTTCGCCAGACAATAGTCTGCCCCCTGCTCACCACGGGAGGTGGAAGTAGGATTTCGAAAATGATATTTCTATATAAGTTTTTTAATTGTTCTAACATAAAAAGTACTGTAAAAACCAATATCAATGGTAAAATACTAAAATTATGTACTAAATGTTCAATAATCCAGTACCTTAACTGTATTTGCCTGGATTTACAGGTAAGGGGGAGCACAGGTAGAAAAAAATGCTTTCGCCCAAACGTAACATTTTTCTTAGCCCAAATATATACATGGTTACGAATGAGACTTCGCCCAAACGTAATATGCCCAAAAAAAATGACCTATATTGGAAATTTATTTATAGTTCTGTTCATGCAGGATTCCTTTTTATTACGGGTTCAGTTCACCTTAACCAGGTTTCACTGTATTTCAAGTCAATGGCGACAATAAAATCAGAATTAACCAAATTTTTATATAGGAGCATTACATTACAACCAAAGAATAACGACATATATAAAAAAAAAACTCTTAGTATGAACTGGAATTTTTATTTTTATTTTAAGCAGTCAACCTAGGCAAAAACAATATTTGTGTGTCTGCTTACCCTACTGACCTCATACTGACCCCAATTTTTAGTGCCTATAATAAGCTTTTGTTGCCATTTTCGGATAAACACTGTTAAATATCTGACATGACTAAGGTAAAAAAAAAAGGTTTTATTTTGCCTTCCTACCTACCCTATTTTTTTAAAGAATGTTTTTAGCCGAAATACAGGTTTATTGTTGATCGACATCAAATACTTACAAATGAAGCTGTGTTGACTCTACAAAGTTATCAATATGTAATGATGATAAACGTCTAATCTGGTTGTTCTCTATACCACTACAAAATAAATAAACAAATGTTGTGTAAGTATCGCTTAACAAGATAAAGAGTGAGTGAGTGATTGTTGTTTAATGCCAAGTGAGCAAGTTTTCGTCTATATCGCGGCAAGAACAAGTAACATTTAGCTGAGATGGTAATGATGTTTGTATCGTACCAGAATGACACTCTTAAGGTACTGGTGGTACCTAATTCTACAGGGAGATAACTCTTTAAAATCAGTTGAACGTTTTGATCATATGATGTTTGTTTGCAGATTTCAAGCATCTCAGTGATCAAAACCACAGAGAGAAAAGCTGCTATGTGGCTAGTGAATTTATAGCTCTGAGTCTGTTGGTTGGAATTTGTTAAAATTTTGATATTTATTACAGTGGATATATTCAAACACACTGCCAAAAAAATAAGAAAATTAACCGAGCAGATCAAATTTTACCTGAAGTGTATGGTACCATCTTAAGTTGGATTCTTAGTTATAGCTCACTGGAACGACAGTCTGTAGGCAGACATGTCAGTCTATTCTGACACATTATGCTGATTCTGAGTCTTTTGTCTTGCTCTTAAATGCTGCATGTTCAGCAGAGAAGCAACAAATACCAATTTTATAAGACTTTGGATTGACCTGTGACGCTGTCCAGGGTTCAAACCCATGACCTACCACACAGGAGGCGAGCACACTAACCATTACACCATCAATCCCGTTTAATCATTTCCATCAACTCCTTTATCTTTTTAACTTTATCAAACACTGGTGTAGAAAAACAGACAAGTAACCTCTGACACCTTCTTTATCCTATTAGACCAAAATTGTAATTGCAACATATTGTTTTAAAGCTAAGTTTTCTTGTACTGTGTTTTTGTCTTTTGTTTTCGTCCTGTGTCTTGTGTCCAGTGTTGCCAGTATTGCTGAATTGTCCATTGTTGATTGCCCCTTTGGTTTTCTGCATTCTAATTTTTTTTCATCTAGTATTTTCAGAGGCGTTTGATCATATGTATTATTGCTATAATTAATACCGGTACTCACAAGTATATAAGACTAGGTATACTACCAAATCCAGACACAGGAAAATTGATGAACAAATTGCCGCCCAGACTCCTACAAAATATGTTTTTTAGATCAATACATAAATTAATAACCTTGACCTTCGTTTTGAATGGTGTCAATTAAGTTAGAAAACTCTTGCCCACTATTAGGTACATATTGATGTATATTTGATTGAATACATGTA
Organism: Gigantidas platifrons; assembly: GCA_002080005.1. Classification (NCBI taxonomy): domain Eukaryota; kingdom Metazoa; phylum Mollusca; class Bivalvia; order Mytilida; family Modiolidae; genus Gigantidas; species Gigantidas platifrons. The sequence goes on along the minus strand of MJUT01050860.1, from coordinate 211,236 downwards.
GATGTGCTCAAATATACGTCTCCTTGGCATAAACTAACATTTATAGAAAAAGACAATTATCTCTTTTCTGGTGAGTCCTACTTCTACTGGTATTGTAAAATTGCATAATTAAAATTGCTTAATGCTGTGGCAAATTTTTCATGAAGTATTTTCATAAATACATTTTTCTTTTAATTAGTGCCTATGTAAGTGTACTTTTATTCCGGTGTGTAGAATTTCCGGTTAGGGTTAGCATGGAAAAAATAATCTAGCGCAATAATTCCTCTGGAAATTATACACTAGTGTAACTTGTCCTCTGGAAAGAATACACTGGTGGAAAGAACTGTTACACCTACGCCAAGCCAGAAAAATGAGTGGTCATAAATAATGTGTGTTAAGGATATCGATTTTTGCCAATGTTCTTACAGTTTTTCTATTAAATTTTGGAGCTATTGTGCGATGGTGTGATATTTTTTATTTTGCTCTATTACAAAAAAAAAAATTGTCATTCTTGTAGCATACATACACACTCCTGAGGTCAGGTCCATTTAAAAATCCTGTAGGGATCCAGTAGATCTTGTTACTTGTCAGGGCTCTGAAATAATAATAGAAAAGGCTTAAATGATAGCAAATGCTAAGCTTTGATTAGTCACTGCATTTGAAAAAATATAAAATCAAATTTTGCATTGTTTATTGTGTTTATTTTTATAATTTGGACTTTAAAATATTATCTACATTATATATGGAATTAATTATGTGTCGTACGAATTGTCAAATATTTTTTTTTATCTCACACAGATGTCAAACAAAGGTAAAGAGATCCAAATGCTTTTGTACAATAATGACAACATATTTTTTTTTAATTTTTAGAGTGATAAAAAAAAACATGCATATCACATGTTTGGACCTCATTTCATTTCCAAATATTAAAACTTGCTGCAGACCCTAATCCTCAATCATTATTATGTTTACAGATACCTATATGCAATCGGTACTTACAATATTTAAGTTTCAAATTCAAATCCTGTTCAAACAGCAAAGACTGGTTGACTCAGATGTCTGAGTGTAGTGACATGTCTACCCATGGACTGTTGTTTCAGTGAGCCAGGACTATAAAAATCCAACTAAGCGGGTTGGTTTTAAAAAACTGACATCATTATTTTCTCATAGATTACAACTTGCTCACCACAGTGATACTAGCAACACATCTAAATGAGTCATGAACTCATTACTTGTGTTTGGGACTTACAAATTTTCACCATTTTTTTTTTAAATGCACGAGTGGGACTCATGACTTTTTGATTGCGACTCCTCAAAATGTTATCCTAAAAGGACCTCTGCTCACCAAAGATATTACTGAAAAATTGCTCATTTGGCATTAAAAACCAACCACTCACTCGCTTGAGGGTTAGGCTTATGGTCTTTAATGCCACTTTCAACAACATTCTATTGGTGGAGGAAACCAGAGTACCTGGAGAAAACCACTGACATGCCGCAAGTCACTGACAAATTTTGTAGCATTTAATTGTGTTCTCTAGTTCAAAGTGTCCACCGGACATTTTTACATATGTTATAGTGTCCAGCAGACACTATTTCATATTGCAAATCTCTATAAAATATTGTTCGGGGGACACTTTAACATAGGACACTATTATGTCTTACACTTTATCACATAAGTTTGTATCGAGTACACCTGAGTGGGGTTCAAACTCACAACTTTTGTGGTGATATGCACTGATTGCATAGGTAGTTGTAAATCCAACTACCATAAGATCACGAACATGATGGCCCCCACACTCACATGATGTGATGTATTATTTATACTTACACATGGGTTATTGTAGGAGGTAAAGTTCCTTTATAATTGGAATTTATCTTTATATTGTTGTACATCAAATTCCTGTCGAAAATAAAAACAAATAAAAATATTGTATTGAAATTCTGATACAAGAATTCCATGTGACAATTTTCTGAACAATTCCAACGGGCAGCAGATTCTGATCTTAAAAGCTTAAATATTAATACCAAAATTTTTTCACTTTTATATGCTGATAACACATAATTTGTTAAAATGATATGCTTCATTAATTGATCACTGGTTGTCATGACTTCACACAAACAACTGAACAAACCGAACATAATATTTGACAGTGTACAGAATTCACAGATATTATTCTTAAGAATAAATCTTCATTCTTCATATTCAAATCAAAACTTCTGAGTACTTTTATAATCATTTACAATGGCCTTTCACATGCAAACTTAACAATTTGCTCTGGACCTTGTTCAGATTGTGAAATGGGGGTTGTTAACACTGGGTTTTAGAAATAATAATTTCCCCATAGATTGAAACACTGATGTCTAATTTGTTGGATGAGTAAACAGAAAAAAAAATGTTTGGTAGGCCACAAAACAATTCACAACATAAATATTTTGATTGCAATTTCATAAGAAAAGATTTCTATATTCTGTCATGACATCAAATCCATACCACTCTTTTTCCCCTTAAATAAGAAAATGGTCGGTCTCTTATTCTAGTAGTGTAATAAGTACATACAATTCTGTAATCTGTGTATTGCTGATGTCTGGCATAGTTGTTATACCACTGGACTCGATAGTTCTACAAAAAAGTAAAAAATCTCTATCATCATTATGTTTACAAATGTATACAGATGATAATAGGTTATAAAGACTGTGTATGACTTAGAACTGAAAAAAAAAACATTTTGAATGCAATCTATACTATAATCCCCTGATGCAATAAAGCATTTCCAAATTAGATTTCAAACAACTGATAACATTCAAGTCATCTTGATTAGATATACCAGTTATATGTTGTGTAATAGAGTGCACCCGTGTACACTGATGCAATCCTTTCAGTTTTTTATGAACTAATACAGCACACCCTCATTATACCAAGATATTTTTTTGGTGAAATTAAGTGAGGATGGCAATATATTTTATAGAGAAATTTGCATATACATGTATCAACTTCATGACTTTTTGATTTTTGAAATTTGCACTTTGAAATTTGATGCCGATAAGTGAGGGCGACGGATAAAAGAGGATACACTGTAATATGTAATAATTCTGAAAGAGGCAAGGGGATATGGGTGGAAAACTGAAGTTAGTCGACTTCTGATCACAATTTGGCAAGCCAAACACTATCCAAAGTACTCATGCCATGATATATATTCAACCTAAAGCTCAAGTATTAAGTTTTCCAGACAGTTCCAATGACCCCATTATTACACTGGCCAATTCAGTCTGGGCTTTCATCCTTAATTAAGTCTCAAGTAGTCATTGATATAGCTGGAATGTTCATACGAAAATTTTACTGTAGATAAAGAGCAGCAATCTAAGATATGTTCCAGTACGATATTGTAAATTGTGACTCATTTCTTTACTACAAATTCAAATGTACTTACAATTTTGTCAAACTTGTCAAATTGACAAAAGTCTTCTCAACTATCTCGAATGTTCCACATTGTTTGATGGTTCTGTAAAACAGAAAATAAATACAAAGAATATTTTGTCAAAAACTTTTCCAAAATTCTTTTTTTAAGACTAAAAATAAACTAAAAGAGCAACAAATATTTACTGACTTTTAAAAAAGTCCTGTATTTTCATGAATTATTTTTTTCTGATTTTTCCATTCACAAAATAAAATGAAATCTGACAGGGTGTTATGTGCTTTAAAAGATATTTACATTAAATTGTTCTAGTTTCATTTTCAGCTTTAGGCTATTGAAAAAAAAAAGTTTTTTAAAGTTTTTTTTAAGAGACTTTAAATACTCTGGGTAAAAATAACATGTAGAGTTACAAATTAAACATTACTCTTCCCTTACTATGTAAATTTCTCAATAAATTGTCTAGCTTAAAACGCTTGAGCCTTTGGTTTACTTTTATTTATAAAACAAGGAGTTAAGCAAAAAATCATGAGAAAAGAAATACCAAGGCGTCATTGATACAAGCAATAATATCTACTATTGTTTCCTTAAATTAATTCAAATATGAACTATTTAAATCTGCAATAAAAAATTTTATTTAATATGGCCATTTTCAAGATCAACGAGTATGAAAACTGGCGGAAATTCAATAAACACAGATGTTTTTGTTCTTTTCTAAGCGATTGGTATGTGAAAGTTGTCTCTCCTGTAAGCATATTGTATCATCTTAAATTTGGCTTTTAAGAAGGAGGGGGATGGGTGTAGTACCTTAAAAGTTAACTCATACTTGGTACTTACATAGAAGTTGTTCCAATATTAAATGTCTCTGATGATATGTTTGGAAAGCTGTGGTGCTGTATAGATCTGTAGAAAAATTGTACACAGTGATTTTTGGACTGATTAATCTAACTTTCAAATTCTGATTTATATAATATCTTAAGGAACGACCATTTTACTTTCCGAAGCCATGTCTTTGCTTATTGTTTGTTTTTTGTTATTTTCTATCCCAAATTTTAGGTCGTTGGATCTAACAACTCATACAAGCCTATCACCAATACGGCGTGGGTTCGCGCCCGGCTTTGTAAATTACAAAAAAGGGTGCACTGGACTCGCAGCCGAAAGTGATAAAGTTTACCAGTTGCTTGCCCATGGTCGGTGATTCTTTCCGGGTACTCCGGCTTCCTCCACCACTAAAACTGGTCGCCATGATATAGCTGAAATATTGTTGAAAGTGGCATTAAACACCAAAAATCAATCAATCATATCCCAAATTTTATAGAAAACAAATTAATTGACCAGCTGAAAGATGAACCACAATAATCTGACTGTAGTTCCAAAGCAAAATTGTTGGTAAAAAAAATAATCTGATTTTAGTTTAGTGTTAAAAATATCTGGCTCGGTAGGGAAAACATAGTACTACCTACCTTTCAATATGTCTTACATGTTTCATTAACATTTGAAACAACTCAAATTTTACTTTCAGGACATATCTAATTTAACAAATGAAAACATTATACTGGCAAAATCGTGTCAATGGGGTTCAATTACAGCTGGTAGTGAAAAGTGAAATATATGCACTCAAGTTTAACAGAATGAAAGATTTGTTAAGTGCATTTAACATAAACATGGAATGAATTAGACATATATATATATTCTGAATTTGTATCAAGATTGTTGGGTATTGGTTGATTTAATGATTTTTGGTGTTTAATGCCACTTTCAACAATATTTCAGCTATATCATGGCAACCAATTTCAGTGGTGGAGGAAGCCGGAGTACCCGGAGAGAACCACCGACCATGGGCAAGCAACTGGTAAACATTATCACTTGTGGCTGCAAGTGGAGTGCACCGTTTTTTGTAATTTACAAAGCCGGGCGCGAACCCAAGCCGTATTGGTGATAGGCTTGTATGAGTTGCTAGATCCAACGACCTAACTCATTGCGCCACCCGGGCCCCTGTTGGGCATTGGTGAAGGTTCACCTGGCTCCAACCCAGTGCTGCTCATCATCTCCCTGGGTGGTAGATAGGAGGAACCACATGGGGATTCACCCGCTGGGAGATTATAATACAAAAAAGCCTGATCATGGACCATAGTGGGCAACATGTTTGGAGAGTGCTAAGGCCAACAAATAAAAATATGTGTGTTTAGGGTTTCCCTACCTTATACCCTATTTTTTTTCTCTCAAAAATGCCTACCCTGACATTTTTATGGCCATTTTTTGTCATAAGCACCGTTAAACTTTTGATTTCTTCCCCATTAACTTAATGTAAAAATATTTAAAAAAAAAAAAATTCCATACCCATCCTATTTTTTTAGGGATGAAACCATAAACACATATTATTTTTTTTTTGGCCTAAGCTCCCTGCACATTAAAAACCTCTTTTGTAAATGTAGATTTGGAAAAAGTGTAGACATATTGTAGTCACTACAAAAGACTACATTTTTTTGTTATCCCTACCCAATTCTCCATACTTTTTCAGTAGCAGTCAAAAGTCTTTTAAGGGTTGGCCCATCCCAAACTCATTACTATATAGTTTTCATATATTATTGAATTAGTTCTCGTCCTGAATATAGCTGAAATCTGCTCACTGGACATTAAACAATAATCAATCAATCAATCACATAGAGGAATGAAATTTCTCATGTTTGTTTTTTACAAGTGATGTGATCAAGGCATGTTAGTAACTGCAAGATACATCAATCAATCTAACAACTCATACAAGCCTATCACCAATATGGCGTGGTCTTGCGCCCGGCTTTGTAAATTACAAAAAATGGGTGCACTCGACTCGCAGTCGCAAGTGATAAAGTTTACCAGTTGTTTGCAGTGATTTTCCGACTGCGTTTTTGGGGCCGAATATTGGCCCCAGTCCCTATGTGAAAAAGGCTCTTTTTTTCCCTAATTTAATGGGGGGCAATTCCCAATAGCGTGGTGATAAAATTATTCGTAAAAATCGTTAATGAAAGCTTTTTCAGATGAAATTAAAAGTCAAACATTTTCACTTTTATAACCTGGTTCTGTTTGCTTTGATTATGCAAGCGAAATACTACGCACAAGATACCGGGAACCAGTGCGCTTGATTTGTTGAAAGTGGTGTGTACCTGAAATTCGGGAATGCGATAAAACTTCAGAAAAACGAAAGCGGAAATGGTAGTATTTGGAATAAATTTTATATTCAATAAATTTAATAGGCTATAAAAATAGTAAATATGTCCTTTTGATTTACGCTACTTGATATTGTGTCAATTCATTGGGAATATAAAAACGGAAAACAGCTGAATACGCGAATTATTGCCAATTGAGTTTTAAAGTTAAAAATAAAAATGTCACGATGTTGTATAATTCTAAATTATATGCTAAAAGATTTATCAGTAAAGATGGGAGCAAGTACAGGTAACTTGAATCAGTTCCTCTGAATTAAAAAAAAAAGTGTTTACTGTCTGGGAGCAATGACGTCGATGACGTTAATAAAGCTAGTGAAACTGTTTGTGCTTTGAAGTGAGTCTGATCCACTGCTAGTGCTAGGCACTACCGGTGGTGTCTTTCAGTTTGAACTATCTAATCCCACTTTTAAAAAACCTATTCCAGGTAATCCAACTTACAAATAACAATAGGTTTTGTTACAGTTAATTTGCTGTTTTTGCAATTAGTATCTAATTAATTATTACCTGTCATTTACCTGTATTTTATGTCAAATATTGTAGAAAAAGCCAGAATATTAGTTGAGTGAAGTTTAAGTGTTATTAATACAACCCTGAATACATGTAAAATAAATTAGAAATAGGAATGAAACATTTTTTTTCCATATGGATTGAAATTAAGTATGACATAAATGGTAACATATCACTTAAAACATATTTGTACCTTTGAAAAACATATGAATCATAAGAATTTCATTAAAAGAAATGAATAGTAACAAATAAAGCTAAGACATGCTTGTTTATTATTTCATGTAAGTTTTGTGAACTGTTTTGTGGTGATTCTTCTTCATCACAATAATTTGTTGCTGTTGGTAGGCCTACAGTATAATCACTATTCTATTACTGGACATCCAAACTAAAAAAAATACTCTTCCTATCTTTTCCCAATTCACATAATTTACGCGCTAATTTTCCCAATTATAAGGGGGTCCATATAATTACCCAAAGGGACCATATAGGTATTCAACATAACAATTTAAACGTCAAATAAACCCTGTAAATTATATAATTTAGTCATACTTTATGTTTGTCAAAATACAAGCGGTAATTTTTGTCGCCTTATTTCCGTTACTTTCTTTGATGAAGGGCTTCTTAGAAACATTGAATTTCCACTTAACGTCTGTATTGCAGTTCAATAGGGATGTTCGCCGTGATGTCACAGGCTTCAGAATTTACCTGTGTGGTTGGCAGGAAATCAAAAATTTCGCTTGTCTTTCAATGAAGGCTCAACTTTAAATTGTCATTATTATTTTGTTATTTACGATAATTTTAATAATTCTTTCAGAAATNTTATTAATGAATACCAATGATTGGCGATGATTGGCTTTTTCGTAGTTCCGCTCAGGTTTTGTAGTCCAAGCCGAGCTTTCGTATACCAAGCGCTATCACGCAGTAACTGTTGTCTTTAAATAAATGATCAAACATTAAACTTATTTACTAATATACAAGTGTGGACACAGAAATGTGCTGTCCAAAAGGCAAGTGTGGATGTCAATATTTCATATTATTTAACTTAAAAAAAAATAAAAAATTCATGGACACAGAGGTCCTGGATTTTTTTTAAATAAAAAACTATTATGTTGCTGACATTAAGTTTCCGGAAATTGGGTTGTCATATGTCCATATAATAACTTCAAATATACGTGATATCCATACTCGACGTAGCGATAATTTGTTGTTGACATTTTTCTATATTCAAATAATCCTGGATTATTATTTTTGTTTAAAGTCCGGTCCTGTGTTTTTATTTCAAACTCTTCTCATTTACAAAACCACTGATATTTGTTCAATTTTTAACGCTGATTTAAGCTTTAGTCGCAACAAATTTATATTTTTCTCTTTAAACTGTCGAAACATAACATTTATTTAACTGTAAAATTCCCCCCCTTTTACCTTTTTTTTTCTTGTTTAAATCAATGATCAACAATATTCCAGGATCAAACAAATGAATAAATATAACAGAGCATCTTTCCTTTACATTGTCAAGATTCTATATTTATAAACTATTGTCCAAGATAAAAATAGACTACACATGCTACTCACAGTGACCCGTGACCCAGATTACGTGACGGGTTAAACTGTCGAAACATAACATTTATTATATAACATTTATTTAACTGTAAAATTCACCCCCTTTTTTCCCTTTTTTCTTGTTTAAATCAATGATCAACAATATTCCAGAATCAAACAAATGAATAAATATAACATAGCATCTTCCCTTTACATTGTCAAGATTCTATATTTATAAACTATTGTCCAAGATAAAAATAGACTACACATGCAACTCACAGTGACACGTGACCCGTGACCCAGATTAGCAGGTCTCAAGAATATTTTCTGTATAATGGTATATAAACAGATACAATTTCATATTAAAGGACAAATGACACGATTTTTAAATTTTTCACAAAACTTAGTGAAATACTTCCAAAATGCTGTAAAAATAATTTCTTTTTCACTTTCATGTGATTAACGATACGTACAAAGGGATAAACACCCCTTTTATCGCCCTTTCTGCTGACCTAGAAATTATGCAGATTCTGAGTGCGATAACGAGGTTGAACCACTCATGACGTCACATGCGCCAGTCATCCATTTCTAAATCAGCTGATTGATATCGATACGAAATTTCCATAATAAAAAGCCGTGATTAGCAAAACAAAACAAACATCCACGTGGGTGAAATAACAAGAAGTTTCAAATGGTGTCCTGAATGGAATTAATTGAGAAGTATTTGTAAGTTCAATTGTCATTTATTTATTTGTTTTTTCTCTGTAAAAGACAAAAATTCAAAAGTGTATTAAACCAAATATTTATGATTGTGCCCATAATTAGAAAATTAAAGCAGTGATCAATAAACATGTCACTTGTTTGATTACTGCCCAAGGCTAAAATATGAGATAATTGTTTGAAAAACATCACACCTGTCACCTTTATAATTATAGCTAAGTTGACTCCATTTGAGACATTTTAAATAAATCATAACAAATAAATTAATCTTTTCCACTATAAGGGAATTGTAAAAGAAATGAAAGCAGTATTAAAAAATGATTAAAATAAAATAAATCACTTGATAAATATTTCTTGGCCTACTAGATGTAGAAGTAGAATCATAAAAAGGGGGACATATGAGGCACTACGTAGGACAGTCATCTTTCATCTATAAAACTTTCGTAAATTTCGGGGGGGGGGG
>MJUT01050860.1:177176-191716 GCA_002080005.1 Gigantidas platifrons | reverse complement strand
CCCCCCCCCCCGAAATTTACGAAAGTTTTATAGATTAAAGATGACTGTCCTACGTAGTGCCTCATATGTCCCCCTTTTTATGATTCTACTTCTACATCTAGTATGCCAAGAAATATTTATCAAGTGATTTATTTTATTTTAATCATTTTTTAATACTGCTCTCATTCCTTTTACAATTCCCTTATAGTGGAAAAGATTAATTTATTTGTTATGATTTATTTAAAATGTCTCAAATGGAGTCAACTTAGCTATAATTATAAAGGTGACAGGTGTGATGTTTTTCAAACAATTATCTCATATTTTAGCCTTGGACAGTAATCAAACAAGTGACATGTTTAGTGATCACTGCTTTAATTTTCTAATTACGGGCACAATCATAAATATTTGGTTACACTTTTGAATTTTTGTCTTTTACAGAGAAAAAACAAATAAATAAATGACAATTGAACTTACAAATACTTCTCAATTAATTCCATTCAGGACACCATTTGTTTTTTTTATAAATATTTTACATGTTATAAGATCTTAACTTTTCATGAAAGTTTTATTGGTGACGTAATTTGGAGTAAGTTAACCGAAGTTCCCCGATCTGTCGGAAGTTACTGATAAACTTAATATCACATCACATCGAGTACGCCCTAAAGTGTTATAATGAACATCAAATATGAACAAGTTTTTTTATATAGTTATATGTCTAGTTAAGGTTATGTTTTTGTAAGTATTCGAAATTATTAACATTTGCTACGCACAACTGAGACTTCCTGCACTTTGTGAAAACGTTCTTTAGTCCTATTAGTTACGTGCCTACTCCATTTACCCGTATTTATCGCCACCTATATCGGAAGCGAGCATATAAGCACAGACGCACTTGGCTCGAAATTACCCCCCCCCCCTTTTTTTACTATCTGTTACTTATATATTTTCAATAACATTCTTTATTATTCCATCCCTTTTCTCTTTATTTATCGTGTTCACGTCCATACATGTATATCCATACATTCTTATTGTAGCAACAGCTGTCATCATATACCATCCCAGAGTCGGCCTTACGAGGTGCGGGGCCCCATGCTATTCTCTGTTAAAACTGCATTGTGTTGTTGTGAGTACTTGAACAGTCGTGAGTAGATACCTTATTTAGGCGTGGGCTCAATTGGTCGCACTGTCTTAAGGACGACACTGCCGCCCCTATATAACTTTAATGTAATCAAAACACTACGGGAGTTAATGAAAGCAAACGATAGCATACTATTCTATCCCCCCCCCTTTTCTTTACACACACCAAGCACAATTTTGTTGTCATGTTTTTGTGTTTTTTCCCCCCACGTATTTATTGTTTGCAACAAACTTACACCGTTCCGGCACATGACTTCAGTATCCCATCGTCTTTCAGAGCAGTACACGCACAACCAGTACAGCTAAGGGAACCAGTCGTGTATGTGTAACCGTTGGGCATTGTTGTCTGGTGCGACCACATACCATAGTCATTATCAGCTTAAAAAGAAAAATAACAGTGGAACATACATTATGCAATTCGTATAAGAGTAAGACACACGCATACATTCAGACGAGAGAGAGAGAGAGAGAGAGAGTTGCCGTCGTCTTGAAAACACTATAGGCTACCGGGTAATACAGCCAGAGATCAGAGAGAGAGGGCGAGAGTCTTGCCTCAACCTTTACCGTTCGCCTGATCAAAATTGTCTGCATATATAAGTAGCTTAATACAAATTACCTGACTATAAATAGTGAAAGAACAGAAACAAAACCACAACAACAAATTCACAAAACAAGCAACAACAACAAAAAATAAACAGAAATAAACATATTATTTTAATGTTGTTTTAACATTTTTAAGCACCCTTTCCGTATAATGTATATGATGCATCATATACATTGTAATTAGACTGGAAGCTGTCGGGTCGAATATGCCAATGTATTGTCATAATTATTAAGAAAGGAATTTTTAACCCAGATTGAAAATGTATACACAAATTTGATGGGAAATAATCATATTCAAAATCTCGAAACAATTTTATCTTCTTCATGTCTTATGCAATTTGCTGCCCCTTACATTCAAAAGTCATTAGCACTGAGGAGAGTGGACTCAATATAACTGCATAATTATATGTTTGTTTTAATGTATGATTGATTTGTATCTTCATGTTTGTATATGTATTATATATATTCATGTTTGTTTTATGCCGTCAACCCTATAAGGGTATAAACTAGAACTATGAGTGACCTCACTGAGTGATACACCCGCTTGCAGTTTAGCAGGAGTTGCGCTTACAAGGTATATGCACCCCCCCCCGCCTTTTCGTGAAAGCATAAGTTGAATTATCACCCCTTTTAAATTTTGGACAGCAACCATATTCCTTCATGCACATCTGCAGGTAGTGTACTACAAGTGTGTAAAGTTTCCTAAAAACCCAACAAGCCGTTTATGAGGAGTTGCGCTTACAAGGTACATGGACGGACGGACAGGGTGATTCCTATATATTCCCCCAAACTTTGTTTGCGGGGGGTATAAAGAGCATTAATAAAGTTACTACAAGTATATTCGACGTAGCCCCCTGCACTCTTATCAATATATGTAGGTTTAATTTGTTTATTCGACTCTGCACTCTACAAATGTAAGTCTTGGCCTTTCATCATACAAAGAAGTTTTGCAAGCCCTTGTAGAAGATCGGCGAAGCTTATGTGTTTCCAATCGTATCACCGTGTTACAACTCCCCCGACAAGGAATATTCTGGTGTATCCGAGGTGTGACGAGTGACCACTTCCTCATCATATTATCCTTACCCCACCAAGATTAATTTATGTCATTAATTATTTTTCTCATTAACAACGTCTATGGATATTACAGGTCACATAAGATACATGGATTCTCTTTGTTAATTAGTCGTGTAGTTGAATGAACAATTGGTGTTGAACGTCATGTTTGAAATTTTTCTGGGGACCGTCGTGGTCGTGATTGTATGGTAGTTTGTTTTACCACAGGAGCTCGACGTTTTATCAATAAAATAGATGTAGGGTACAAAAAGGGTCCTGTCCCACCCATATGGACGGAACCCTTTTTGTACCCTATATCTCCGTCTAATAAGGACAGGACCCTTTTTGTACCCTACATCTCCGTCCAATATGGACAGGACCCTTTTTGTACCCTACATCTCCGTCCAATATGGACAGGACCCTTTTTGTACCCTACATCTCCGTCCAATATGGGACAGGACCCTTTTTGTACCCTACATCTCCGTCCAATATGGACAGGACCCTTTTTGTACCCTACATCTCCGTCCAATATGGACAGGACCCTTTTTGTACCCTACATCTCCGTCCAATATGGGACAGGACCCTTTTCGTACCCTACATCTCCATCCAATATGGGACGGGACCCTTTATACCCTACATCTATTTTATTGAAAAAACGTCAAGCTCCTGTGGTTTTACAAATCTATATATGCGACCAGTGCGTTGTGAGTTCGGAGGTGTACTCGATACAACATTATGTGATAAAGTTTGTGAGTGACTTGCGGCAGATCGGTGGTTTTCTCTGGGAATTCTAATTTCATCCACAAATAAAACTGACCACAACGATATAATTGAAATATTGTTGAAAGTGGCGTTAAACACCATAACCTTAACCCTTGGCATTTTCCTGCTATATCACGGCGAGAAAATGTTACTTGAACGAGTTGATTGCGATATCTGTTCAGTACTAAACCAACACGCAGATGTTTTGTTTTTGTAATGCTTGTCTACGGGTAAATATGGCGCTCCGCTCGGACACACACCGACGCCAATTACCTTCGTACTCACTCCTTTGTGTACACAATAATTAGCACCAACTATTAAAGAATCATATTGATAAAAAATTAGCATTGGAACGAGATAGTGTCGAAAATACGGTGAGAAGTGTGTTATTACAAATGGCCGCCAACAACAAGGTTGCAAACAATATATAACTCGTACGGCATTCTGCTGCAAGTTGTCTCTAAGTGCAAGTAAAAGTTAACAATTATTATTATTAATTATTTCCATTTTTTTTATATTTTAAATCATTCAAATTAATATATTTTATGGTTTTTACATTAGAAAGGTTAAAATATAGCAAAGTAGTAATCCGAAGCCATAATACGAAGAACACACAATATAGTGGCCAAAATAAAACAGACCACAAGACGGACAATGGTCGACGAGACACTACAGGTTGAGCTACATGAGCCACACTAAAAACTGGGATGAACTCAGAAGTTCCGGGTGGGAAATTCATAGTAACGGGTCGTAAAAGTTCTTATCGGCGATAGAGAAAAGAAATGAAAAAAATCAATTGCTATCAGAGAAATGATTGATTGATTGATTGGTGTTTAATGCCAACTTTAGCAATATTTCAGCTCTATCGTGGCGTGAATTTTTTTTTTATTATTAACTTAGAAACCTACAAGATACTTAGAAATAAAACATACTTGTATAAAAAAAAAAAAAAATAAGAGAAATGAACATTTCGTAATGGTCAACCAGTTCACGATGACGACCGTAGAATATCTAATTATAATTAAACATTTTATACGAATTATCCCACTTTCTACAGGGACCAACTTTTTGTTTGTACACGTACTTACTCTGGGTATATCCAAGATCGTATCTATCATTCCAGTAAGTGTCTGCACTCCAATAGGTAGCACCGTGAACAGACGGTAAGACTATCAACAACATATAAAATATATCCATTATTTCATTTTGATTTTTCGTTTAACAGAATTTTCAAATACAGTGCAAATTATACAAGGTATTATCTTTCTATTTTTCCCCCTTACATGATGTTATGATAGGACAATTAAGATTTATCTATTGAAAATTTAAAGATAAGTATAGAATTTTGAAAATAATTATTCTTTGTCGAAGGTAAATTTGTATTATGGCATTTAAAACAATTTTGTTGTCATTGTTTATAGATATATTGGTTTTTTTTTTGGTTATTACAAATTTCGACCATAGTCACATTCAATGACTTAATCTTAAGAATTTTAACTATCGGGTATATAATAACAAATATCGTTTGTACGAAATGTAGGAGTGTAAACAATTCGACTGGCAGCTGCCGTTGTAGTCGTGATCGTATGAATTAATAACTACCTGTGCAATCAGTGCCTATCACCACTAAGGTTATAAGTTCGAATCCCGCTCATGGCGAGGTGTACTTGATACAACATCATGTGATAAAGTTTGTCCGTGACATGCAGCAGATCCGATTTACTCCGCCAATAAAACTGACAGCCATGATATAACTGAAATATTGTTGAAGGTGGCGTTAAACACCATACCCCCCTATTCGACTGGTGGTGTACACTAGACAAACTTTGTTCACTTAATTGTAAGTTTAATTCCATTGACAGTTATGCCTTTTCTTTCTTGTTTATCACCATACCACATACATTTACAAAAGACAAGTATGGTCGGATGATAGTCAATTATGACAAAGGTGAATGTCAGTCTTTTACATGTAAACACCCCAATATATTTAAATTCACAGAACTAGTAAAAATATATACAAAGTTACCCATTAGCCATACTATTTCAATTCCCTTGGGATACAGTAGGCTATTTATATACCATATACAGAAAAGATTCCTGACACATGCTAATCTGGGTCACGGGTCACTGTGAGTAGCATGTGTAGTCTATTTTTATCTTGGACAATAATGAGCGTCCTGATTGGATGACCGATTTAAAACACACTGAATCGAATGGTTTAACAAGGTTACTCAGGTCAATAGTTTATAAATATAGAATCTTGACAATGTAAAGGAAAGATGCTATGTTATATTTATTCATTTGTTTGATTCTGGAATATTGTTGATCATTGATTTAAACAAGAAAAAAGGTTAAAAAGGGGGTAAATTTTACAGTTAAATACATGTTGTTTAGACAGTTTAAAGAGAAAAATATAAATTTGTTGCGACTAAAGCTTAAATCAGCATTAAAAATTGAACATATATTAGTGTTTTGGTAAATGAGATTTATTATAAATAGAAAATCTGAAATTTATTAATTTATTATTAATGGTACAATTTTATATCCCTTGGGGGGGGGGGGGTTGAAATAATAACACAGAACCGGACTTTACACAAAAATAATAATCCAGGATTAGTTTTTTATTAAAAAAAAATCCAGGACCCCTGTGTCCATGAATTTTTTTTTTTAAAGTTAAATAATATGAATTATTGACATCCACACTTGCCTTTTGGACAGCACATTTCTGTGTCCACACTTGCTGGTTAAGAGAAATATATATTCAATTCTATTTTGAGTTTGAGAAAAGTCGACATTTGTGTTAAAAAACAGGAAAGAAATCAAATTTTAAAATTTATATAAATGGAAACTAATACAATATATCTTAACATGTAACCTGAGTGATTGTTGTTTAGCGCCAACTCAGCAATTTTTCAGCATCATGACGGGAACAAGTTAATTTTCAATGAAATGATGATCAGATCTGCTGGGTACTAGACCAACACACTTGGCTGGATTGTTATAGTGCTTGCTCACTGAAACAACAATCAACGATAGACATGTCGCCCCACTCTGACACACATCATCCTGATTCCGAGCTAACCAGTCTTTGCTCTTTGTCCTTAATGCCACATGCTTATCGAGTGGAGAATTAACAAACACCAATTTTATAGTCTGTGGTGTGACCCGATCGGGACTCGAACACACGATCTACCGCACTAAGAGTTAAACACACTAACCATTACACCACCGATATGACATGGGTAAAGAGTTATTATTCAAATGTCATATAACCCCTAATAACATATGTTATAATTGTCATATTACAGAAGGGTGTCATCGTGCTCGAGATCCTATGTATTGTATTTACAACTACCTGTGTAACCAGTGCCTATCACCACTAACGTTGTGAATTCGAACCCCGTTCATCGCGCGGTGTACTCGATACAACGCGATAAAGTTTGTCAGTGACTTGCGACAGGTCGGTGGTTTTCTCCCAGTACACCGCTTGTTACTTTTTTTTGGCCTACACCGTAAGTATACTAATCATGTATCTGCCAAACCGCACAGTTTTCTAAATTCTTAAACTGCAGAAAACATCTGCATAAAACAATAGCGGAATGAGGTTTTAAAATGGCAAAAATCGTTTTCGACCGGGGATGCTTCGTCTCTTGGACCACCTACCAGGGCTCTGCCCTTGACCCACTGTGGGTCTTAAGTGGCTCCAGACCCCCGACCGAACTTCTCATCTCTAAAGTACCCACTTCATTTAGAGCCTGACTACGCCACTGGTTGGTGGAGAAAAGCTGGACTGGATATGACCTAATCGCAAGAAAGAAAACAAAACCAACATAACCAAGTACAAAATTCGTCTGGGACAGAACCAAAAGACGAAAAATAGAGCAACAAACATACATACACTCATAGGAACTCATTATAATCTGTCAAGGAAAATAACTGAGGTGCTGCAGCATTTAAAGAATGCACCCTAGGTGCGTTTCACAGGTTTCACGACCCATTACGCCTGCAATACCGTTAAAATAAATTATATAATATTGTAATAGTTCTTATACTAGGATTTTCAGAAAAAGAACATGGTCATTAGTCGCGTTAGACAGGGAGTCGTTATATAAAGGTCAAATGCATGGGAAAACGCTGAGGAGGAATAAATAAGGTCAGATAATAAAGGAAGTCGTAATTATACGGAGGGGGTCGGTAAGACAAGTTTGACTGTAGATAAAAAGTAATAAAACAGTAGGTCGACAAAAATGTTTTATTGTAAAAATAAACATCTCATTAACAAACAATCCAATTAAAATCATATCTCTGCACTTGCTCGCTAGTAATTTCTATCTGTTGTTTACTAGTTTAGGGGTCACCGCAGGGGTCGACATGAATATATCATAAATTGACCAATCAACAACTCTGCTACAAAATCCAGCAGACAAGACAAGCATATGCATTTTGGAATGTACCCAATAGACACTGAATGTATTCATGTTGACCCCTGACACGACCTGTAAAGGACAGTTTTTAGATCTCCCACACAGTGACTAGCAAACAACCAAAAGAAAAATAGGGAGCAAGAATGGAGATTTAATTTTAATTAGATTGATTAAGAAATATATAACAAAACATCAAAATAAATATAATTATCACAGTTATTGCAACATTATCACAAACCTACAGATACATAGTATACCTAAGGAGTTTTTGAGTAGAAAAAAATGATTGAATCGTTCATTTTGTGTTTTTAAGCAAAAATTAACTGAAAGAAGCAGATAACTTAATTACGAGAATTTGAATTTCTAAAATGTTTTTTTTTTTTTATTTTAATTTGACAAAGGGTTAGGGTTAAGGCTATGGTGTTTAACATCACTTTCAACAATATTTCTCTTTTATCGTGGCAATCAGTTTCATTGGTGGAAGAAACAGGAGTACCCGAAGAAAACCACAGACAAACTTATCACATAATGTTGAATCGAGTACACCTCACCATGAGCCATATTCAAACTCTTAGTTTAAAATTGGCTAATAGCGAGGTGTACTTGATACAACATTATGTGATAAAGTTTGTCAGTGACCTGCGACAGGTCGGTGGGTTTCTCTGGTTTCATCCACTGATAAATCTGACTGCTACGATATGACTGAAATTTTGTTGAAAGTGGCATTAAACATCATAAACCAACCAACCAATCACAGATGTTTGTTCAATTTCTATATGATGCAAAATATTGATCCAAAGGACAAAGTCAAAAGCAATATGCAGTCATTGTGTGCATGCACAGAGATGTACAGTAAATGTTTGAAATTTGTGACACAAAATTGAATCTAGTATATTGTATACTTTTGAAAAATATCAGACTGAGCTGCATCAGTTTGTAGGATAACTGAGACGAAATCGAGAAAAGTCTTGATGACTCTGAAAATAAAATTTAAATAATTAAATAAAATTAAATAGCAATGGATGTCGTTTTAGACTAATACTACAAAACGTTTACATGTATAAACAAATAGGACATCGTTAACTGACATATTTCAAACAACTGTAAATTCAGCAATTCTGTTGAAGCATGTTTCATGGTACAGTAATTCCAATATTACCTGTTGCAATATCCCTATATTTTGTTCAATTTCTAAAATGAAAGTGTTTTTCGGTGAGGTTTTGTGTTGAGTTTTCTGTGTTGTGTTTTTTATTTTGTCTGTCTTCTTTCTGTGTCTTGGGGCTAATTTTGCCAGTGTCTGTGGATTGTCCATTCTTGATCGCCCCTTCGGTTTTCTCTAATGTTTATATGTTCTGTATCTTGTGCCCAGTGTTGACAGTGTCTGTGGATTGTCCATTCTTGATAGCCCCTTTGGTTTTCTTTAATGTTTCTTTTCTTCTGTCATTTTTTTGCAGTGAAACATTAGCTTAAGCATTGAAATGTGTATATTGCACTAGTCAACTTAATTTGAATTACAGCTTCTGATTATCCCTTTGATATCGTCCAACTTTTCTTAGGGACAAATAACCAATCAGTATTAATTTCTTAGGGACAAATAACCAATCAGTATTAATATAAAACAGTCACAATTGTATTCTATTCATACATACAAAATGTTTTACAACCCTGTTTAAATGGTTAAAAAACAATTAATAGCAAAACAAATATCATATCTTTGTTATTAAAATAATTACCTCTACAAATGTAGGATGGCCGTATATTTGTGCAGACAAAGTGAATAATCCCTCATTCTCCAGGTACTGTGATCCCGTAGCTTGGTTCATTTTAAAGTGTAATTGACCATACTTATGATATTTTGGATAATTGCCAATAGATGCCAAATTTATATGTTCAGTAATCTCGTCATCTATAACAGCAACGGTGTAAAATCTTATCTACAACACACAAAAAAAAACAGGTTAGAGTTATGGTATTTAACGCAACTTTTAACAATATTTCAGTTATATCATGGCAGTCAGTTTTATTGGTGGAGGAAACCGGAGTACCAGAAGAAAACCACCGACCTGCCTCAAGTCACTGACAAACTTTATCACATTATATTGTATCGAGTACACCTCACTTGAGTGGAATCATAGTCAATTTTGGCTAGATCCTGATTAGGACTTTGGTGTACTTGCTCCCATAAATTTTAAAATACTCTTTTGACTATGAGCGTACCTGATTGAGAGGTTATTGCAAAAACATATCGTGCATACTCAATTAGATATAAAAGTATTAATTACAGTAAATAAATAGTGAGTGCGTGATTGTCGCTTAACGCCATATCAGCAAATTTTCAGCCCTATCATGATGCTAACAAGTTGCATTCAATGAAAGGTTGATGGTGTCCACTTTGTGCTAGACAAAAACACTTCATTGGATCTTTATAGTGCTAGCTCAATAAAATAATAGTCTGCAGGTAGAAATGTCGCATCACTCGGACACATTATCCTGATTCTGTACCTACCAACTAGTTCTTGTTCTTACTCCTTTAAGATGCGTGCTTTGTGGAGAAACAGCAAACACCAATTTCATAGTCTTTAGATTGATGCAATCGGGGCTCGAAACTACGATCTACCGCACTATAGGCGAGCACGCCAACAATTAAAACCACCGATACGTTTCATTTTAAAAGAGAAGATCATCATCGGTAAGTATCTTTATGATAACAGAAATAACTAACCTCATCCATATAGCCTTTGAAGAAATTGCTGTCGTCTCTTCCTAGGTACAATAATACGTCAGAGATGGAGTCATATGTGCTCTAATAAAATATAACATATCAAATTTATTTTGCAAGGCTATTAATTAGGTATGTCTACATGTGATCAAGTTAATAGAGGACTTTAGTCCTCATTACTGTAGACCACGTCGGTTGGACCCCCTGCGTAGACAACCTACTGATGCTTTATTTCCAGCGTCCCCGAGATTTAAATGTTGGGGCACTGACGAATAATAGTCATTTCGTACCATATCCATTTCGTATATTCCATTTCGCACTACAGTGAAAACCATGTCGTACTATATGCAGATCGATACATTATTACCATTTCGTACCATATGCATATTGATACAGTCGTACCAAAGGCAGATCGACACATTATTACAATTTCGTACCATATACAGATCGATATATTTTGACCAGTACGAAAAGGTATGGTACGAAATGGTTATGGTACGAAATGATTAGCTTCGGTAGTGACACCGTGAAACCCGGATGTGTAAGCCAGCTTAGATACGAAAGTAAATTACTTTCATGAAAAAGATTTAAATAATAGCTACTTTGTTTTGTTTTTGTTAAATAAAATTTCAGTGTATTTTCATTCCGAACTCAATAAATTTCAAAACGACATCTATTTCATTTGCAACTTAGTCTGTATCCAAACTCTGGACAGTTTTCATATCCGCTACCAGGGAATTATACTAAAACTTGTTTTATAATTCCCTGCCGCTACCAAACACAATTCCTGTCCAAGGTTATTTGTATTCCTAATATTAACATGTTAAAAAATTTTTTCCCATTCATTCCATCGGGGGCGACACCTAGCGGAGGTGCCAGTCGCTAAGGTAAACATCCTTTCCGAGGGTGCCCTCTTCTGCGTCCGCGTGATATACTGTTATTATTATTATTATACTGTTACCAAACTATATATTGCTTCTTACCGTTGCTCTACCTTATTAATAAAGGTATTTCTAGTATCACTTAATTTCAAATACTAACGTCCTCTCTATAGGCCATGCCTACTCATATTACACAAATATCTGGGAAAAAATAGATATAACAATACAACGAAAATCGTCATGCAAACTACCAAATTTCCCATAAATAGCAATTTTCTAGTGTTCACCTCATATGAAGGCAATAATTGTTTTATTATATCTAAGGCCATACAAAGTTAATTTCTTGGTTCTCAGGCCCGCCCGCATGTGGAAATTCGTCGCCGCATTGCCGATTTTTTTGCAAAAATAGTAAAAAAAAAAATTTAAATGCGGTAGCGCTGTCCGTACGGAAAAAACAACCGCATCCGTTTTTCTCTTATATCGCGTGGTCGGTGAAACGCTTTAAAACGCATCATGCTTAAATGAGATTTAAAGCATCGTTATGACAATGTATAAATAAAAAACGTGTTTCCGTTTGACATTTAGACAAAATGTCAATCGTTTCTGTGCAAATTCGGCACAAATGTTTGCCAGTTTTACCAGGAAACATAATAGGGGGCTTCTCCGAAGCTTGTACCTTATTGGAATTGTTTACGGAGATAAAAAATGGTACGTTGGGACCAGCGGATTGGACGTTTCCATAAAAATTAACCACTTGTGATGTTTCTGCCACCATCGGAAGAAATAAAATTGAAATTTTCAATAAAGTAATGAAAAGATTTATACATTGCCATATTTTTCACAAAAAAAAAGAAGAAAAAATGCCTCCCTCATCACTTTTTACAGCAGTAAAAGGATAAAAAAAAATGCCGCCCTCCCTCATCAATTTTGACAAAAAAGGGCCTGAGAACCAAGTAATTAACTTTGCATGGCCTAAAATAGTCTGATTTGAATATTTTGTCTTGCAGAAGACAATAAAATAATTTCAGGTACAGAAAATTCAATTACGGAACCGGACTGAAAAAAAAATTGATTTTCAACACACATCCTGTTGTCGGGGGTTGTAGATCAGGCGACAACCAATGGTCTCCCTCTACATTATATATGTTTGTGTTGTTCACTAGGTTGTCTCCCTCTACATTATATATGTTTGTGTTGTTCACCGGGTTGTCTCCCTCTACATTCTATATGTCTGTGTTGTTCACTGGGTTGTCTCCCTCTACATTATATATGTTTGTGTTGTTCACTGGGTTGTCTCCCTCTACATTATATTTGTTTGTGTTGTTCACTGGGTTGTCTCCCTCTACATTATATATGTTTGTGTTGTTCACTGGATTGTCTCCTTCGTCAGAAAATTTACCGTAAAACATCCAAATTGTCTTATATTACTTTTATATAGTAAAATGATATGTAAGGTATAATAATGGATATTATCATATGACAATAAATATTTCTTTTATCTGATTGGTTAAAAGCATGAGATTTTTTCTTGATATAACTTTATGAATACCGTCTAAACCTTCAATTTCCGCAACAATTAATTTTGATCGTTCCAGAGGAGCCTTTGGAACGTTATATTAACCTCATGTGAAGCTAAAATCAGAAAACCCCTACTTTTAATTTTAGCGTCGCGCGAGGTTAATATAACGTTCCGAAGGTATATTAACCTCAATAAAAGTAAATAATTGTATAACATCGTGTCAAGATCAAATGGAAAATTTATCAATCATCGATAAATTGCTCCATCTTTATGTAGATTTAGGATTGGACGATCAGATCACAACTGTGAAATGGATATATCATATTAAAATATTAAATATATATACCCAGTCTAATGGTTCTGTATTATTAACAACACCAGACAAATCTCCATCCAAGTAAAGTTTTAAAAGGTATTCTGAAAAATAGTTCAAAACATAGCTCTTTAACAAAATTGTCGAAGAACAAACCGAAAAAAAGCATACTGTGAAAGTTCTTTTATTTGTTGGTACCAATTTTCGTGGTTTCTACAAAATGCATTGATCCAGGAGTTCTTGAATTCGTGGTTTCAAACACTACAGACAACAATCAATGGGAAAATTGTATTTCGTTGGATTTCTATTTTCGTGATTTAAGTGGACCACAAAATCAGCAAACATTAGTACCCCATGATTAATAATTATTTCACAGTAATATATAAAATGTCAGAACATTTACTGAAACAAAATTCATATAAGGTGTGGTAAATTTTCTAATATTTACTATATGTCCTACATGTAAATACGGCCGAACCTCATTATCTTCATAGTAGGAGGGAGCCGTCGTGGTCATGATCGTATGGTAGTTGGATTTACAATTACCTATGCAATCAGTACCTATCACCACTAATGTTGTGAATTCGAATCCTGCCCATGGTGAGGTGAACTTGATACAACATGTGATAATGTTTGTCAGTAACTTGTGGCAGGTTGATGGTGAGGTGAACTTGATACAACAGTATGTGATAATGTTTGTCAGTAACTTGTGGCAGGTTGATGGTGAGGTGAACTTGATACAACAGTATGTGATAATGTTTGTCAGTAACTTGTGGCAGGTTGATAGTGAGGTGAACTTGATACAACAGTATGTGATAATGTTTGTCAGTAACTTGTGGCAGGTTGATAGTGAGGTGAACTTGATACAACAGTATGTGATAATGTTTGTCATTAACTTGTGGCAGGTTGATGGTGAGGTGAACTTGATACAACGGTATGTGATAATGTTTGTCAGTAACTTGTATAAGGTTGATGGTGAGGTGAACTTGATACAACAGTATGTGATAATGTTTGTCAGTAACTTGCAGCAGGTTGATGGTGAGATGAACTTGATACAACAGTATGTGATAATGTTTGTCAGTAACTTGTGGCAGGTTGATGGTGAGGTGAACTTGATACAACAGTATGTGATAATGTTTGTCAGTAACTTGTG
>MJUT01050860.1:165844-177102 GCA_002080005.1 Gigantidas platifrons | reverse complement strand
GATACAACAGTATGTGATAATGTTTGTCAGTAACTTGTGGCAGGTTGATGGTGAGGTGAACTTGATACAACAGTATGTGATAATGTTTGTCAGTAACTTGTGGCAGGTTGATGGTGAGGTGAACTTGATACATGTGATAATGTTTGTCAGTAACTTGTGGCAGGTTGATAGTGAGGTGAACTTGATACAACATGTGATAATGTTTGTCAGTAACTTGTGGCAGGTTGATGGTTTTCTCTATTCTTTGTCTCATTTTATTCCAGGAGCAAATCAATTTAACGATTCTAGTAGCAATAATTTCTTTGTGATTGGCTGTCAGATGATTCATCAAGTGCCAAAGAAAGCATGTCTGTCATGCTAATAATGTAAACAAACAAATATGTTATGAAAATTAAAAAAAAAACAAGATGAACTGTGAGCTAATGCTCACTTATGATACCCCACATATATGTTCAATGTGTATAAATACCAACTAAGTCGGTAAACAGGATGTAGGAATCTGACGGGTCCAAAAACGCTTCCCACAATATGGCATACCTATATGAAGCTTGTGACCAAATGTCAGATTTCTGCCATCAATAGTTGCCGAGAAAAATGTGATGAAAAATATCTTGGACGGACGGATGGACAGAGGTAAAACAGTATACCCCCCTCCAGTGGACCGGGGGTATAATGACCCGTAGCTTAAAAAACCAACATACCAGACTCATCATACTGTATTACCACACTGGTCCACTGATCTGCTGTTATAGTTGATGTCCCGGTAACAGTTGTGTTTCCATACTGACCATGAACCAGAGAGTTTTCTAACCACACACAAATTGTACGAGATTGAGTACAAAATATTGGCATTGCTGTACTAGGACTACCTGCATCTATTTTTATCCAGACTTCAAACGTGAAGCTGAAATTGAAATATATTCTTAAAGGGAATGCTAGTACAGTCAATTCTGTCTATCTGTATACAGCAAATATAAGAGCATATTATTCATTTATTCAGAGTATTCAATTAGCTGATGACATATTTTTCATCAAGGGGAGATAATGCAGTTTATGATACAACATGATTTTCAAGACATTCCATGTTCGTACTGCAGTAAATACAAGCTTCGTACGAATATCATTGACATACTGATATTTATTATTATTTGTAGTTGCCATTACAAAAATGGAGATTTGGTTTGTAAATGACAGCTGTTATTCAAAATACAGATGGGACCGTGACAGGATGACAAATGTAAAATAAGAGATAGACTGTGATTATCAATTCAAATAACCACAGATGTAAACTGTTGTGAATAGAAATGATGGTAATAGTGAAAAAAAAACATTCTGCCTACGACAAAGACACACCTATACCATAATACGATCACAATTTTTTTGCGGTCGTATAATGGTAAGACTATCTTGTGTAAAGAAAGACTATGTTCCTTCTGTCTTTATTGTCTGTTGGCTCAGATTCGGAATAATGAGCAAGAATGGAGTGACATGTCTACATGCGGACTATTGTTTCAGTTATAACACTATAAAAATCCAGCCTAGTGTGTTGATCCAGTACAAAGTGGACACCATCATCTTATCACATGGTAACTTGTTCTCATGATATAGATAAATAAATTGTTAGCTTGGAATTGAAAAACAATCACTCACTTATGTGATACTATATTATCATTTGTTTGTCATTGTCTTATAAATACATCTGACCTCGCTCTGAAGAAAAAAAAACCACATATAGTTTTTTTTTTGCTTTGCAAAGTCAACATTGAAAGTTGACGAGCTTATGCATGTCAAAGAATTACATTCAGTTTCCTTAATAGATTGCGGGAAAAAACAGAACAGATTGCAGCAATGAAATGATGACAAACACTGTACAAAAATGCTGACAACCATTGTAAAAAAAATGCTGACAAACACTGTACAAAAATGCTGACAAACATTGGAAAAAAAAGATGCTGACAAACATTGTACAAAAATGATGACAAACGTACAAAAATGCTGACAAACATTGCACAAAAATACTGACAAACATTGTACAAATATTTTTTGTTTTACTTTTACTACTTACTATATATAGATCATTGCAAAAAGAGAGCACATGATTTACATAAAGTAGTCTCCCTTTTATAAGACCACTCTCACCAAAGATCACCCCTCTTATCAGACCATATCCATATATACACTGAGATAGTAAAATACTACTAAATTATTTGCGTCTCTAAGTACTATTAGTATATTGTTCCTCTTAAGAGAGGCCACCTCTCTTATAAGGCCACTTTTATATTGCAGAAGGGGTAGCCTTATAAGAGGGGAACTATTATAATACAGTGGAACCTGTCTAATCTGACACACCAAGGGACCAGAGAAATGTGTCAGATTGTACAGGATGTCAGAACCTGTCTAATCCGACACACCAAAAGACCAGGGAAATGTGTCGGATTGTACAGGATGTCGGAATACCCAAGTTTTATTTATGTTAACATAACTACTTTGGAACCATAAAATTTTGTCGGATGTCACAGGATTTCGGAAAACTCAGGTGTCGGATTGCACAAGTTCTACTGTACTATAGATCATTGCAAAAGAAGTGCAAATAATACACAGTGAAACCTGCCTAAACAGAACCTCCTTGTGACCAACTTGTAAGTTTGAAATAGACAGGTGGTTGGTATATACAGGTTAAATTAGCAAAGATTTCCTACATTGGGGCTACATTTAAAATACTTTTTATACAAGATTCTGGTTTAGACAGGTTTCACAGTATTTGTTAAAAATAAACACCTCTTGTCTATGTTAAAATCTGTGAGGTTCGTTAGCATCACATAATCATCAGTTCCATTAAACTTTAAAGCCATATTTTGCCTGTCGACACATTTGACCTTTATATCAGACCAGAGCCCCATCCGTTGACCAAACTGGTACACACCAACTCTTCCACCTGTTATACTGGTATCATAGATGTCGCCACTGTCTGTCAACATTGACGTAAGATCATATAACTGAAACCTATAATTAAAAAAAAAATGGTTGCCAATTACATTTGATGTGGTACCTCTCAAGTCTTTACCTGTTCATGAAATTTCTAGAATACAAAATATGGAACTGATAATTTCTGGATTTTACTTTTCTTTTAGATTTTAGATCTGATAGCAACACATGAAGTTATTTACATTATGTAAGTTTCGTTCAGATCTTCAATGGCATGGTCAGTTAAACACCAACCAATCAATCAATCAATCAATCAATGGTTAGGGGCCATCATGGTCGTGATAGTATGGTAGTTAGATTTACAACTACCTGTGCAATCAGTACCTAACACAACTAAGTTTGTAAGTTTGAATCCCGCTCAGGTGAGGTGTACTTGATACAGTACTTTGTGTAAAGTTTGTCAGTGATTTGCCACAGGTCGGTGGTTTTCTCCAAGTACTCCGTTTTCCTCCACCAATAAAACTGAGTGCCACGATATAACTGAAATATTGTTGACAGTGGCGTTAAACACCATCAACCAAACCATCAATGGCATTTTGGTATCAGAATTATGACAAAACTATAATGTGGACACAGACATGTATTGTTTTTATCCTGCATTTGCTACAACTTAAAAAAACATACTTCACAAAATATCTGTTATATACATAATCCATATTTAATAACTACATGTATATCTAAAACTAGTCTGTTTAAGAAAGGAAATGTCTTTTTCTAATATATATTTTACCTTATTTTGCCTAAATCAGTGTTGTGGGTTAAAATCCACTTATATGAGGTGTAATTACTCCAACGAGTCATTTCACCGTCGTGCCATAATACTGTCATCTGATTGACGGTAGAGCTACTGTGCCACAGAGCATGTGCCATAACCATCCCTGGTCCAGTATTAGACTCCACAACCTAGTAAATGATAAAAATATATCATATATGTCAATTTATAAACATGAAGAAGATAATCATCTTTAGGGTTAAGGCTATGGTGTTTAAAGCCATTTTCAACAATATTTCAGTTATATTGTGGCATTCAGTTTTATTGGTGGAGGAAACCGGAGTTCCTTGAGAAAACCACAGGCCTGTCGCAAGTCACTGACAAACTTTATCACGTAATGTTGTATCGAGTACACCTCGCCATGAACTGGGTTTGAACTCACATTAGTAGTTATAGACACTGATTACATAGGTAGTTGAAAATTCAACTACCATATGATCAAGACCATGACGGCCAACATTTGCATAGGAGTTATTTCCCTTTAATGTTTGCTAAAAAGCTATCCCCGCAGCTAATTTGTATTTCTGATCTTGTAATTTGTAGTAAATACCAACTACATAATTGGAAATTTCAAGGAGCTATGCATGGAGCAGAAGCACCCCCCCCCCCCCAATTGAGAAGCACATCATCTCAATCCCCTGTCCTTTGAATAGTTTCTCCTGTTTCATTGTTTATTCAAGATAATTGTTTCATATTCATATTTTCGCACCTACCGTTGCCTTGTCAGCGACTTGCGAAAGGTCGGTGGATTTCTCTGGTTTCCTCTACCAATAAAACTAACCGCCATGATATAACTGAAATATTGTTGAAAGTGGCATTAAACACCATAACCTAACCATAATCTACCATCTTCTGACTTACCTTCATCTGAACACCAGCTATCCCAGCTTGATAAGTGGATGTGTCAAAATTGTAGTTTTTTGTTTTCCATGAAACTAAATAAAATCTTCTATTGCTGACATAACCAAACACTATCCCAAAATAGTTATCTCCCTTGTCAGATCTGACATAAAATGTTCCGCTGTAGGTGATTGAGCCATATGACTGCGAACCTGAAATGAATACCATAATGACCTATGTATAATGCGCTAGATTTTACATAGATTCTTTCTTTTGCTGGAGGAGTGCGCATTATAAACAAGAACAATATGTTTCACTCTTTTGTCAGATAGGGAAATCACATTTTTCTGCAGATTTTCAAGGCCAAGAGTGGATGCACATTATGTAACCCTAATGACGGTAATTTAAAATGTATCCAAATTATTTTGTTTATAGTTTAGTGTCTCAATAAAAATACACATTATTTTACTTTTAAACTACTTGGCTTTCAAATGTTTTGATTGTGAGTGTACTGTAAATTTTCTGTGTTCAGTTATTTGTGAATTGTATTTGTTCATGTCTTTTTTCTATTTTTCATATGGTAGTTGGATTTACAACTACCTGTGCAATCAGTGCCTATCACCACCAAAGTTGTGAGTTCGAATCCCACCCATCGTGAGGTGTTCTCGATACAACTTTATGCGATAAAGCTTGTCAGTGACTTGCGGCAGGTCGGTGGTTTTCTCTGGATACTATTGTTTCATCCACCAATAAAACTGTTGTCTGTTCTTCTTCAATATATGGATTCTGATTACCCCTTTGGTATCTTCAAACACTTCTTGAAAGTGGCATTAAACATCATAACCCCTAACCCCCTGTTTATCATAGTTTTGTTGCTTTTTAGGGATTTATAGCTTTTGAGCATGTATTCTTAACTTACAGGGTTTACTGAATTTACAAAATATATATGAAAAATTTCAGAAAGCACATTTATAGAAGCATTGAAAAGAGGACAATGGATTATCAGTTATTTCATAACCAATAAACAGCTGCGCAAAGAGCGCATGATACGCCCGTCATCAACATTCATACAATATTTGTAAAGACTTTCTTTCCCATAACTCTGGAATGAAAAATCGAAATTTCACCAAAAAGTATACAGACCGTAAGACTATCAATTCCAATAACTGTGCAAAGTCTGAAGTTAATTGGCCAAGGTGTTCTCAATTTACAGTGCGACATACGAAAAATCGCCTACAATTTGATGAATAAAGTCCCATAACTCTGGAATGAAATATTGAAATTTCACCAAAAAGTATACAGACCCATAAGACTATCAATTCCAATAACTATGAGAAGTTTGAAGTGAATTGGCCAAGGAGTTCTCAATTTACAGCGCGACATACGAAAAATCTCCTACAATTTTATGAATAAGGTCCCATAACTCTGGAATGAAAAATCTAAATTTCACCAAAAAGTATACAGACCATAAGACTATCAATTCCAATAACTAGGCGAAGTTTGAAGTGAATTGGCAAAGGGGTTCTCAATTTACAGTGCGACATATGAAAAATTGCCTTAAAATCACGTACAATTTGATAATAAAGTCCCATAACTCTGGAATAAAATTTCGAAATATCACCATAAAGTATACAGACCGTAAGACCATCAATTCCAATAACTGTGAAATTTGAAGTGAATTGGCCAAGGGGTTCTTAAGTTAGAGCGCAACATGTGAAACGGACGGACAGTGGTATACCATAATACGTCCTGTCTTAAAGACGGGCATATAAAAACTATATTACCTATTAACATAGAGGGTCCGGTGGTATCAGCTAACTGATATATTTCCCTCCCTGCTGCCTTCACCCACCAATCTGCCTTTGTGGTGCCATAGCCTGGATATAAATCCACGATAAAATAGTCCAGAAATGATGTGGAAGATATACCCGGATTATGTGGGCATGTGTCATTATTATCATAAACACCGTCTCCATCAGAATCTAATACACAGTCGTCTCCCACTTGATCACCTGTAGCAATATGAAAATAAAGTTAATAAATTTACTAAGGTGTGAAATAAAATTTAGTGCGCACGAAGAATTTCTGGAATGACCTTCATCAGGTACACTCAAAATCTAAAGATTGGAAAACCAAATACATGTAATTCAAAGTTTTGGGAGCAATAAAGCCAAAGGGCCTAAACAGGATCGTCAAAATCAGATAACGTCACCTATACCTGAGGGAGGAGAACCTTAGTGTGATTAATAATTACTTTATTTTGGAACTATACATTAAACCAATGTAAACATAAAATTTCCTAGTATCTAAATTCCGATTAATAAAGCAAATTCCACTAGACGTTAGACCTTGGACATCAATCACTAATTATGTAAAAGTGAATGAATTTTTACTTGTGTAGTCACTGATATTCCAATAGTAAAATAATATAAAACAGTCATCAAGAGGGGGATGGTTGGGATCAAATTAATCTGTTTAACCCTGCCACATTTTTGTATCTGTTCCAAGACAGGACCTGGATTTTCAATGTCATATGTCATGGTCTTGCTTGTGTTCAGTGAGTTCAGTTAAGATGAGAGGTGATTGTACGTTTTGTTGATATTGGTGGAATTGATGACCATCACTGTTTAAACTTTCTTTTCATAAAAAATTGGGGCAATCGTGGTCATAATATGGCAGCTGAATTTAAAACTACCTATGTAACCAGTGTCTATCACCACTAACGTTGTCAGTTCGAACTCAGCTCAGGGGAGGTGTATTCGATACAACATTACGTGATAAAGTTTGTCAGTTACATGCGACAGGTCTGTGGTTTTCTCAGGGTACTCGGATTTCCTCAACCAATAAAACTGACCGTCACGACATAACTGAAATATTGTTGAAAGTGGCATTAAATACCATAAACCAACCTCTTAAAGTAGGATCTAGCTGAAACTTTAAGGCTACCAAGATATCATAATCGATGGCTGAACAATAAAATGAACTATTGACAGCGATAAGAGATATTATCAATGATGCTTGTAAATCCATAGACACTGCACAATATAATACAATACTAAAGATAATTTATTTAGCCAACACTCACCATTGATATCTGTCTGTAAAGTATTTGATAAGTAAGGACAATTATCTACAGAATTGGCTGTCCCATCACCATCTCTATCCGGGTCACAAGCATCACCTGTATCAAAATAGTCAGTTGAAATAAAGATGAATTTTAAATTCAAATTAAACACAAATTAAATAGAGAAAAATAAATAAAAAATGGAACATCAATAATAGTTTGACAGACATACATGTATGTTATTTTTCCCCAACACTTTAAATACAATATGTTATGTAGGAATCTGCTAGAGATTTGATTGGTAGCTTTCGCCACTTGTCAGAAGTGTTTCAGTTATTTTGTTTTGATCCTATAGTAGCGATCTGAAGATAATGTACAATGTAGTACCATAGAGAACTCCTTGACGCTAGCAAGTAACAGTTCAGTCAACGCCGCCTATTTGCATACAATAAATGTCAGTGAACATTATACATTTATCCGGAATATTTGTTTAGTCAATAAACATACTTTCATCAAGGGGAGATAATGCAGTTGATAAGGAAAGACCTCTTTCCTTAAGGGGAGATAATGCAGTTGATAAGGAAAGACCTCTTTCTTCAAGGAGAGATTATGCAATTGATAAGGAAAATCCTCTTTCTAATAACTAGAAGGAGAAAGATGACAATGTTATTGATTTAAAAAAAAAAATGATGTGTATCCTTATAAGGTACATTTTTCAAATCTTAATATTGCCCTTCAAAAGCATTTAGAAAAGCATGCATATGTGTCTTGTTTTAGATTCAAAGATCTAGACATACTTTTAATCCAAAATGACATTTTATTTACATGAAATAATCTTAAAATTGTTTGAACACTCTTCTTTCTTTCTAGATGACAGTAGTGCTTCTAAGATAACCTTTCCAGTTCAATAGTCTTGATTTTCTCCAAAGTTCAGTTGAAGTTCAAGTCATCAGTAGGGGAAGGTTGGGATCTCATTAACTGGTTTAACCATGCCACATGTTTGTGCCTGTCCCAAGTCAAGACCTGGATTTCCAACGTCATATGTCATGGTCTTTTTTGTGTACAGTGAGTTCATTGTTCTTTTTGTTGATATTGGTGGAATTGATGACCATCACTGCTTAAACTTTCTAGTTAGCGATACATTATGTTCTGTCACTTTGTATTTTTTTATAGTAGTGTCAGTGTCAGAATTTATTTGTCCACTAGGATTTCTTATACAGTATTATGTTTACGAATATCAACAATATAATTTCAAACAAGTTCTAACTTGTCAACAGCCTGCTGCTATCTTATATGATAAAAATAGAACACTAATGTACAAAAAAAAAACGTAGAAATAATACAGCTAAATGATATAATAGAATTAGTAGAAGTTTAGACTGGCTCACTGACTAGGTGTAAATTATGAATATTCATATATCAAGACATGTAGGATACAACATTATGTGATAAAGTTTGTCAGTGACTGGCGGCAGGTCGTTGGTTTTCTTCGGGAAGTCAGGTTTCTTCCACCAATATAACTGACCGATATGATATAACGGAAATATTGTTGAAAGTGGCGTTAAACACCATAACCCTAACCCTCAAGACAGGTATGGTTCAACACTATATTTGAAATGGAGGTTGCACTTATTTATTTTTTTCATTGATGGAGAGTTTTCTTCTGGAATGCACTTAGTGTCGACAATAACAAGGAAAATATATTAAAAAAAAAATTCACATCCAAGGACACTGCTCAGATTATATGCCTGATGTGAAGTATGATTCAATATTTGATGGCATCTCCTATTACAGGCAAGGAACCAGTCTAGTAGATCGTAACTAAAATATACCTAATCCATCTTTGTCAGTGTCTTGCTGGTCTCCATTAGCAACCTCTACACAATTGTCTAAAGTGTCCAATACACCATCGCCATCCCTTAAACAAATCAGAATATTACAATGTGAAAATATACAGTCAAACCTTCCCATGTGGTCACCTCTATTAAGCAGTCACCTGTATTGAAAGGTCACCTTTTTCTTGTCCTGTCATAGAAAGTTTCATATGAATTGATCCTCTTTTTAAGAGATCCCATGTTTTATAAAGCCACATTTTCTTTGTCCAATAGGTGACCTCTTAATACAGGTTTGACTGTATAAAGAAAAGATTTCCAGACAATGTATTCTTTACAAATATAACCTTGTACAAGTAATCTGTTGGGGCAGTTCCTGCCTAGTATAAATAAAGATACAACTGGGACACCTAGGATTATAGTTTCTCTTTAGTGAAGATAATCCTGACGGGCTAGATCAGCTAGATGTGTTGGATGAATAAAGTACATGTTTTCCCTAAGACCAGACATGAATGAGTACTTCATATTTAGAAAATGAGACTATAAGTAAAAGACAATATATTTGTAGTAGCTATTTGTGAGTGGCCACATTTTCAAACCCTGCCCATTTCCTAGTATTTCTACTTCAAAGAATAAAAACATCTACCCTGGTATCAATTAAAAGAAAATTATAAATTCTGATTTGTTGCATGTAAACATGGTATCGTCAATAGTATAACTGAGCGGTTAGGGAGTTATGGTGTTTAACACCACTTTCAATAATATTTCAGTTATATCATGGGGGTCAGTTTTATTGGTGGAGGAAACCGGAGTATCTGGAGAAAACTGCAGACCTGTCGCAAGTCCTAGACAAACTTTATCACATAATGTTGCATCGAGTACACTTCACTTGGGCAGAATTCGAATACACTATGTTAGTGGTGATAGGCACTGATTGCATAGGTAGTTATAAATCCAACAACCATATGATCACGACCACGACGACCCCTAAAATACTGCTGCGACACTGGAAGTTAAAAACAATCGGTCAATCGATTTGTCATAATTTGAGATTGCCGTCGCATTACTTCTATACTTTTATTTATACCTATCTTGATTTAAACCTCCAACTGGATTACAGATATCACCTACACCATTCTGGTCTGTATCCGTTTGGTTATCGTTAGAAATAGTACGACAGTTGTCACAGGCGTCACCAAAATTATCACCATCAGCATTCTCTTGTCCCGAATTGGGAATAAATTGACAGTTGTCATTTACATCAAGGTCACCTTTAACAGAACAATGCATTAAATGTTAAAATTAAACAATACCTCCATGCACGTGTTATGAATTATGTAATGACGTGACAAATGGCAAAATAACATTGCAAACAAACATTCAAACTGAATCAACGATTTGTCTGACAGTAGAATTGAAATGACATGTCTAAAGATGAGGTACTGAATCAATATAGAAAACAAGATTGCAACACGTAGCCATGTGTCCCCCACCGCAATAGAAAGAGGTGTAATGTGAGTGTAATGTTATCCATATTTATAAAATCGAGAAAGCATCCGAGATGCAACAGCCGAGTTGCAAGTCAAAATCTTGGGGCATTTAATTTGTCTATTCACCCTGATCATAAATATATATGGCTTAGGGGTGGGGATCTCAACCATTAAAAAGTTCACTTCAGGTAGGGGGTGGGGTATGACCCCTAGGGCCTTAGCTATAAGGCATTTAATTTGCCTAGTCACCCTGATCATAAATATATATGGCTTAG
>MJUT01050860.1:144838-165509 GCA_002080005.1 Gigantidas platifrons | reverse complement strand
CCTAGTCACCCTGATCATAAATATATATGGTTTAGGGTGGGGATTTCTGTCACATTTTTTTATACAGATTCCCCAGAGGGGTGGGGCTGAGCTGGGGGAGGGGGAATGTTGCATCCTCAACTTCACATTGGCATCTCCACCCATATCAAATATTAAGTTCCTATCTTTTGTAGTTTCAGAGAAATGTGTAATTCTCAAAATATGTACTTTTTCTATAAAAAAAACATGATTTTACAAGAATTTTATTTTCGAATTTTGCCCAGTTTCGAACTTAAGCTAGAGATTCTTAATATAATGCCTGTGTGTAAGTTTGAAATCAATTGGTCAACAAATACAAATCTGAGAGCGCTTGCAATATATCCGGACGGACGGACGCCCAGCATTTCTATATCCCCCGCTCCGCTTGGGAGGCGGGGGACAATAAATAGTTTTACTGCCATGACTCTACAATGCTTTTACACGATGTTTGCATCCAAATTCTTGAGGAAGTATTTTTACAAGTTTATTGGTGTAGAAGACCGAAGTAACAGGAGAAAACTGTCGTCCTACCTACAATCACCAACAAATTATCACAAAAAGTTTTATCAAGTTCGCTTCACAATGGATAGTAACAGAACAAACTTTATCGGTGATAGGCACTGATTACATAAGTAGATGTAAATCTAACTACTGTATGATAACATCTACATTTCAATAAATACAATATACAAATGTACCATCATTATCATCATCCGAATCACAAATATCACCCTGCCCATCTTTATCAGTATCTAACTGGTCACTATTGGTAACAGATACACAATTATCACATGGATCACCAACTCCATCATTGTCAGTGTCGCTCTGACTAAAACTGTAGAAGTACGGGCAGT
The DNA here is from genome assembly GCA_002080005.1 of Gigantidas platifrons. Lineage (NCBI taxonomy): Eukaryota > Metazoa > Mollusca > Bivalvia > Mytilida > Modiolidae > Gigantidas > Gigantidas platifrons. Next base: position 164,637 of record MJUT01050860.1, on the reverse strand, counting down.
TATCCTAAAATTATACATTACTGTGGAGAAACATCTGATGTCAAAATTATCTCACTGACTACAGTGTATTTTCAAGATTACCATGTATTTAACAGTTGATTGTTAGTTGGCGATATTTCTGAAGAGTCATACTTCATAGAGAAATTTTTTGTTTCAACCATAATCAGATTTTTCTAAATCAATCAAATGATATCATCAACTGTGTAAAGGGGCCATAGTGGTCATGATTGTATGGTAGTTGGATTACAACTAACTATGCAATCAGTTCCTATCACTACTAATGTTGTGAGCTTGAATACCACTCATGGAGAGGTGTACTATATACATTATGTGATAAAGTTTGTCAGTGATTTGTGGCAGGTCAATGATTTTCTTCGGGTTCTTCTGGTGTCCTTCATTAATAAAACTAACCAACACAAAATAGCTGAAATATTGTTGAAAGTGGCATTAAACATTATAAACTTAACCCTAACCCCTCAACTGTGTAAAAATAGTTTTGACACAAATAACTAACAATACAATGGTGTCCTTTAGTAAAGGATTGTTGCTATGCAACAATTAAGAGTAAACAAAACCAAGACCAAGAAAAATCTTACACTATTCAATAATTTTGCATTACAGTTCTCACAAAGTTAATGACAAATACAAAATGGAGAATTCTTTTACACAAATCATTGCACTCTTATAAACAGGCTTAGAAGTAAACACTTAAAAGGCAGTGAGGGTATATGTTTTCTCACCCGTTGGATAAAGTAGTCCATTAATTTAGGTGAAAAAGATTTTTCTATCTTACCCCGGCTCCAGGGTAAGACAAGCTACACGCCGTTTTTCCTGCAGAATTGTTTTCCATTGTTGAATTAAATTGTCGATTTATAGTGTCTTGGCAGTATTTTAAATGTATTTTATAAATATATTATATAAATGCTACTACAACAGCGATAAATGGCTGTAAAAAAGTTGTTTGACGTTGGTCAAAAAGGAGGTAATTTTTTTATTTACGTTAGTTACATTAGTTACCGAACAAGGGAGAGCACTCTATATTTTCTCAACGTAAACATATATTGACACGATAGAAAGAGATGAGAAAAAGGGGCAAACATCGTAAAAGGTGTAAGATTTTGATTTTAGAATCTATCACAAGTTTGTTAACTTTATTATTTTGAACCTCTTTAAAGCTGTAAAATGAAAATCTTGTTTTACTTTATTATGTGGCATTTTGGTCCTGTGATACAGTTTGCAAATTAATGCGCCAAAACTACACAAAAAGTAAACAAACATTGACACGGTAGAAAGGGGTGAGAAAAAGAGTCAAACATCGTAAAAGGTGCAAGATAGTAAATCTGTGACACCCTCGGGTAAGAATTAAATCTTATCAGACTCGGACATTAGCCTCGTCCGATACGATTTAAATCTTACCCTCGGGTGTCACAGATTTTACTATCTTGCACCTCTCCCGGTGTTAGACCCTATATTTCTCACTAATGAGACAGCATAGTTCCTATTTTTAGCCGTGTGAGATATCCTTGTCTCAACCCGTGGGTGAGATAAAAATTTCATGCCACTTTTCCCGTAAAAATGTTACGTTTCGCAAAATGTCATTGTATCAAAAAAATCGTTTAAATATTTACGTTTTGTTTATTTATCTAGTCAGCCACTTATCAATTGCTGCTGAAAATTAGGTTACAATAGAAACATGCATCCCTTTCGCATCAGATTATGCAGTACACATCAATAACACACGCTTACAAAGGCTTTGTTTGGTTTACATTCCATGGATGATCGAGCGCTTTCCCGCAAAATTGTTTTCCATGTTGCTGAAGTAAATAGTTGATTTATCGATATACATCTGTGTCTTGGCAATATTTTAAATGTATTTCATAATAAAAATACAATGTATTTAATAAACATTATAAATGCTACTACAACAGCAATAAATACCTGTAAAAAATTTATTTGAATTTGGTCAAAGGGAGGTAATTTCTGTCTTTACTTTAGTTACTAACAAGGGAGAGCACTCTCTTATTATTATTAAACAATGTAAAGAAAAAATGTGGAATTATTTAGTTAAATTAGAGAGATAAAGAATCAAACACCAGTAAGAGGGCAAGATGGAAAAATCTCAGAAACCCAAGGGAAAGATTTCTGGTCTCCAACGAGGCTCTGCCGAGTTGGAGACCAATAGAAATCTTTCCTGCGGGTGTCTGAGATTTTTCCATCTTGCCCTCTTACCAGTGTTAGATCCTTTATATCTTTCTATTTTCAAATTGACTTTAAGCCTTATATGCTAAAAATTATTTACCAGACTATCTATTTTTCCGTCGTTGTCTTTATCATCATCACAATCATCCCCTGTGTTGTCATTGTCAACATCTTCCTGTCCACTGTTAGGTATGGTACGACAATTATCCTTCAAAATAAAAACTGCCTGTAAGACCTCGTTGTTAAACTTCTTGTCCTAGATGACATTTTTTCTGTTGCATTGTTTTTTTTAATTCTAGTTTTAATTGACATTTTGTAGCTCCAAATATACATGTAATTTCTATTTTTGTGTCCTCATTAATTTCAATTTCTCAAGTAAATGGTCCATACAAAAGACCTTTTTCACTAAAAGTATGAAAGTTAGATAACATGTATATTGCACGTGGAGTATTCCCCTTTAACCATCAATATTCCCATCAAGAAAGTGTGCCATTATTTATTAAACATTCTAAAATTAGATTAAAATATTTTAAGACCAATATATATTTTTCAAAATGGAATTGATATTACTAAAAGCTCACCCGTCTACAGCCCCAGTCTGAACATGATAATGATATATCAGGATGGCCATCCAGGTCGGTATCAAGTCCACAGTGTCGTCCGTTACCAGTATATCCAACAGGACACTGAAGAGAAAATATAAATAATGATCAATTTACGAGCAAATATCATAAAACAGAACACTCCTGTAACATAGAGAAATAATATAATATTATTTATCCATGTAATCTAAAGGTAAAACGAGTGTATATCATAAACATTTATATGAAATTTAAAAACATGCTGCATTATAATATATCTCGGTACCATAATATTAAATATTATTATACTTCGTGTAAGTTTCTGTAGTGATATTTGGTACTGTAATATTTTGGCATATTACCTGGACAATTAGACACTCAGTATAATAATGATATTAATGTGGTCTTGACCAGGTAATATGCCGAAATATTACCCTCCACTTCGGGTCGGGTAATATGTCTCTCAGACCTGGGTCATATTATACAATTAATGACTTTTAATGAGGTGGATACAAGGATTTATTAACCCAAGAATATTATATTTACCGAGGCCCCTTAGGGCCTAGGTAAATATATTATTCTTGGGTTAATAAATCCTGGTATCCACCGAATTGAAAATCATTAATTGTTTTATTATATGACACATTTCATATGTTTCTTTCACCCTTAAAATAAGCTTTGAAAGTTTTTTTTTCCGTTAATGTAACTAATTTTTACCTGTTGCAGAGATTTTGGCTCTTTGCCATCTGTTGGAATCTTATATTAACCTGTGCTAAATATAGTCTTGATTCTTTGCCAGCTGTTGGAATGTTATATTAACCTGAGTGATTATAATGTTTTGTCAAAAGTGGTAGCTAAGGTATAGGCAATGAAATTTGAACAGTAACATCTATCATATAATAATTTGGCATATTACTTGGACAAGACCACATTATTATATAACTATATAGAAAAATGCAATATTATGGATTTACATAATATCATTTTCAGATTGTATTGTGGCAATCTGATTAAAATAAACTGAAATAATATGATCCCCTCTCCCTAGCCTCTAACCTGTCAATGCGTCGTGATCGTATAGTAATTGGATTTACAACTACCTATAGCTATATGCAATCAGTGCCTATCACCACTAACGTTGTGAGTTCGAATCCCGCTCAGGCGAGATAAACTTGAAACAACACTATGTGATGAAGTTTGTCAGTGACTTGCAGCAGGTCGGTGGTTTTCTGCGGGTTCCTCCACGAATAAAACTGACCAACACAATATAGCTGAAATATTGTTGAAAGTGGCACTAAACACCATAAAATCAAACCAAACTATGCCGATTTTAAAACAAAAGAGAGAAACATGTTTAAACATATCATGTCATATTTATACTTGCCAAGTGACACTTTTTCGCCGTGTTGCACATGCTAAATTGACCTGTATCCCGTTATTTTTTTGTCACACGGCATGCCGGTCATTTGACACGGAATTTGTCAGGTTCACCCGTTTTGACCCGGAAATACCGGAATTGTGTTAGTATTTAAAATCGCCTTAAAATTCATTCGAGTTTCTCGAATTTTTTCAAATATACTTGTCAACAAACATCGCTTGGGGGAAAGTTTGTGAGAACTGTTCACTGCTTTTTTTAATAAGTATTTTTCATTCTTACAAAATTTCGTCGGGAAGAAAGAGGTCCTTATCTGGACCGGCAACATCTGCACCAAGTGCAAAGAAAAAGAGATATTTTTGTTCGTATCAGAAGTCTTGAGAGTCTGACTTCAAATGGCTTCAACCCAGTGAAAGAGGGAAGCACAGTGCTTATTGCGCTCTTTGCAATGTAGAGGGGAAAAGATTTAATCTTCTTTCTAAATTAGCCATAACTTTGCTTGTATTGCCAAACAGTAATGCTGACTGTGAGAGAGCTTTCAGTATTGTCAAAAATATACATACAGACTTTAGGTCAGAACTCAATAATAGCAGCCTGTGTGCACTGCTAACTTGTAAATTTAACCACGTTGTTGAATCTTGTTACGAGTACAAGCCATCTGAAGTTGTTTTGAAAGCTTCTAAATCAGCAGCCAATGATTACAACAAGAGCTTAAAGTAGCTGTTGATTTAGAAGCTTTCAAAACTACTTCAGATGGTTTGTACAACAGTTTTTCATTGCAACCCCGTNCACAGTTGCCCAACAGGAGTCCACAGGTCGTCCACGTGTCACAGTTTAGAATAATCCTTCAGGTAATCCTTCAGGACCTTAGAGTACCCCGTGACCCAGATTAGCACGGCTCACCAATATTTTCTGAATAATGTTGTTTAAATAAAACTTTGTCATTACGATGAATCTAATTTCAAAGGCAAAAAACGTCGTTATGCGTTATGACGATCTTTTTTTTGGTTGAAAGAGGGTCATGACCCTCTTTTGACCTTTCAAGGGTTGGCATGTATGCATATTTCATTGATAATTGACCTTAAATATCCACTTAAACTATTATTTGTATTAAAAGGACCCCCATTGGCATTAGAAATAAGCTGACAGGCTTTCATGGTTTATCCTTGGTTGACAATTTCTTCTCAACATTCAAAACAAATTACATGTGTACTTTTAAATATATAGTAAATACACCTTTAAACAAAATAGATTCTAGATCAAAAGTTGTTTAATCATATATACCTCACAGCTATATTCCTTAGGTCCAATATAAGTACAAGTAGCAACAGATGCACATTTATGTTGTCCTGTTTGACAGTAATTTGTAGAGTAGCAGACGACACTTGGTATCCCAGAATACCCCTCAGCACAATAACCACAGTAGTAACTACCCTGAAATGATAATTGTATGATGTCTGGTCAACTACGTTATATTCGTTTTACGTAGATTTTCCTTTCCTCTAACATCAACACGACTTTTACAATAATTGATCAAATATGAGTAACATGGCAGGAGTCTTATAAGAAACAGGAACTGCTTACCTTTCATGAACACCTGGATTAACCCCCATTTTTATTTTGGTGGGGTCAGTGTTACTCCTCTTATTAGTTTTCTGTGTTGTATTTTTTGTTATGCCTGTAATCATTCTGGGTTTTATGGCCAATGTTGCTCGTGTCTCTGAATTGTCCATTCTTGATTGCCCCTTCGATTTTATCCAATGTTTATTTACTCATGAATTTTTGCGCCAATGGTGAGGTGTACTTGATACAACTTTATGTGATAAAGATCGTCACAGACTTTCGACAAGTGACAGGTTTTCTCAACTATTCAATCTAACCTCAACTATATAATCTAATGATTGATGAATGTGGCATTAAACACCAATCACCTTTATCATAGCTATCTATCCATGATACAAATGTAAGAATACTATCAAACTCACAAAGGTAATACTAATTAGGAAGAGATACAGGTAAAATCTCGTTCGTCAGGTATAGGTGACATTAGCCAAGTTTGGCCATCTTTTTTAGGCCCTTTGGTCACTTTAGTACATACAAGATTAATTGTTTGCAAACTTGCTTTCGTCATGAATATAGCTGAAACACTGCAATGCTATTATTCATATCAATTCCTTCAGAAACACATTTATGCCTGCCTGCTTTATGTCTTTGATCACATTGTTTATGGTATACAATTTATGAGAAGTAATAATTAGAACATCAAAAAAAACAAACTAGGAAGAACTGTTTTAGATACCTAAAACTTATGTCTCCCCTTAATGCGGCCATCTGCGACAATAAGTTACACATTATGAGTTGAATGATACTATTCAAAAAACAATTATTTGACCTTGAGGTCAAAGGTAAAGATCCCACGAAGGTCATTATGGTACGTGACACACCGGCTTATGGTCATGCACCCACATACCAAATATCATTGACCTATCTCGAAAGACAAAGATGTTATGGCCCGGACAAGAAAATACTATTTAAAAAACAATTATTTGACCTTGAGGTCAAAGTCCCACGAAGACCATTACGGTATGCGACACACCGCCTTATGGTCATGTAAAATGCACCCACATACCAAATATAATTGACCTATCTGGAAAGACAAAAAAGTTATGGTCCGGACAAGCTTCGTTGAAAAGAAGCAAAAGAAGCAGAAGCGGAAGCAGAAGCAGAAGCGGAAGAAAAAATCAGACTAAAACAATGTCTCCCTTCGTTCGAAGGGGAGACATAATTATATATAATTTGTGTTTTTGTTTACGTTATTTGTGTTTGTTTCAATATAGTGGTGTCCAACACGTGTTATGTTGTGTTTTTATTTAGTTTTTCTTCGTCTTGTGAACCATTTCTTGCCAGTTTTTCTGGATTGTCTATTTTTTATTACCCCTTCGGTATTCTCTTACGTTTATTTAAGATAAGATTAGAATGGATATTTACCATACATGTACCAGATAAATGAATTCAAAGCAATGGATGTTGTCAAATTTATTAAAATTAAACAAGTGGTTTCCCTTCTTACAACTACTTACAATTGTATTGACACAAGGGGCATTTGGGTCACATCCGCCATTGTTTGTTAGACATTCGTTAATATCAACGCATGTCTGATCTTGGATCGGGGATAACACTTCGTTTCGTAATTCAAACACACGGACTGTGTTATTTATGGACAATCCGTCTTCATAAGTTCCACTATAAAATCCATGTGGACAGGCTAGACACTGATAACCTGGTGCCGTGTTAAGACAGGCGGAGTTATTCCAGCAAGGGTCATACAGAGCACACTGAAATGAAAAGAAATTAGAGTAATGAGTCATTTTACAATGCACTCGTTGTAATGTACATTTTTCAAGTTATTCCTTCATATGATCAAACTATGAAATACTCGTTAAGAATTATCAGTTGTGGAAATCATGGTCTGGCTATAAACTTGAACTCTGCTTATGCTGAAGTTTTTATTATGTATGTTTCTCTGTTACAATGAGGGTCTGCCTGCCAAAGTAGCAACCGCATTGTGTGTGTGTGGGGATGGAACAGATATTGTATTCAACGCCACGTTGAACAATATTTAAGCTATATCATGGCAGTCAGTTTTATTGGTGGAGTAAACCGGAGTACCGATCTGTAGCAAGTCACTGACAAACTTTATCACATAATGTTGTATCGAGTACACCTCACCATGAATGGGATTCCAACTCACAACTTTAGTGGTGATAGACACTGATTGTACAGGTTGTAATTACCATACGACCACCACCACGACGGCCCCTCAAACAAAATATGTACAATATTATTCTCTATAAATGTGTACACACCTCATCAATATCAGAACACGAGATGCCGTCACCAGTAAATCCTACTGGACATCCAAGACATTGGAAGTTCCCAGATCCTGTGTTGACACACAGATCTGTGCTAAAACATGTGCTTTCTATCTGACATGGACATTCAGTGTCACTAGAACACCCAATACAGGCACCAGAGCCATCACCTACTGAATACGTTCCCGCTTCACAGGGTTGGCATCGGTCCTTTGACGTTGAACTGTAGTAGCCCGACGGGCAAGGCTTACACTGGTCCTGTCCTTCTAAATCTTGATATGTTCCTTCAGTACACAGACTACAGAATTCTAAACGAAATAACATTATAAATGAAAAAAATGAAATTTCGTTATCTTGTCAAACATGTTTGTTAATAATAATAATGTTTTACTGTGAATTGATGGTGTGGGGTATACAGATGATATGTGGCAACAATACAAGCATTTAGATATGTTCTTTTATACTGCAATTGGTAACTTCACAGGATTGATAAAGGGCGTCGTATAAATTTTTGCTTTATACGGTCAATGACCGTATAAAGTCTCCTGGTACCTTTGACTTCAACTTACAAGCTATAAAAGCAAAACAGTCTGGGTCCCTGAAATTACTGTTGTTGCGTAACAATGTAATTTTGCTTGTGACGTTATAATGCAAGCTTGATTGGCGCCATAATTTCCTCTGCAGATTTCATCGTTTGAAAACACGTTTTTTCTGCTTTATTTAGATAATTTCTTAAATATTTGAATTGCAGTATAAAAACAACATACATTCCTTGTCGGCAAATATAAAGTTTATTTGTACTCGCTACAAAGCAGGCGAGAAATGCTCGGTAAACCTTGCATTTCTACCTGTTTCTAAAGCTCGTACAAATAAACTTTATATTTGCCGACAAGGAACGTATATTGTCTAAGTAGATTGTTGTCCTTATCTTTAAAGTGTTGTTGTCCTTATATTAAGGGTTAGGGTTATGGGGTTTAACGCCACTTTCAACAATATTTCAGCTATATTGCAGCGGTCAGTTTTATTGGTGGAGGAAATCGGAGTACCTGGAGAAAACCACCAACCTGTTGCACGTCACTGAATTTTTTTTATTACATAATGTTGTATTGAGTACACCTCACCTGAGCGGGATTCGAACTCACAACATTAGTGGTGATAGGCAATGATTGCATAGGTAGTTGTAAATCCAACTACCATACCATCACGACCACGACTTCCCTTGACAATACAAAGTATTTGGATATGTTCATGTACATTGTTGGACTTATCATTTAGAAACTATGCTTCGTTGTCCCTATCGCATTAAAAATTCACAGAGTTTTCTTCATCACATTGAAACTACAAGATGTTATCCTTGTCATATAAAAATTGAAGGTCTTGTCCTTCTGTTAAATATTCACGTTTTTGTAATAGTCACATTAAAATTGCATATTGTTTTCATTGTCTTATTAAAAATTGACAATTGTTTTCATAATTATTTTCAATAATCAAGTTGTCTTAAAAGTGGCCTTATAAGACAGGTGACCTCTTAAACAAGGCTCAATTCATATGAGATTTTCTATGACAGGACAAGAAAGGGTGACTTTTAAATAGAGGTGACCACATGGACAGGTTTGACTGTATATAAGTAAATAAATAGATTACACATAAATGTTAATATTCTTCATAGAAACACTTTTTGTAATTTAAATTTTTAACACTTGAGATTGACTTGAACCCATGTCAGTAGTGTTTAGTTTGCTGTCAAAAGTCAAGGCCCTTAACAAGACGTCCACATACGCCGCCAATATACAATGAGACAAACCTAAGTATAATCAGCATACTCACCCAAGCTTCCATCTGAGAATGTTCCTGGTTCACAAATATATCTCTGACCACCTCTACAAGCGTATCCTGTTTCACATGGAGTGCAGGTTGTAGGACAATACGTATCATTACATTCTCCATACTGAGTGTCTGGACATGGTGTAGCATAACCATTGTCACATAGCTGTATTAATTCAAAATAATTTAATTTAGTGTGAATACTGCAATCTGATTAGCTGATCTACCAAGAGAAAAATTTGTTATACTTGATAACCTGGGTTGGTATTATGACGCCACCAACATATTCATTTGCCAATGACAAATTCAAATAACTCTATGAAATAATCATAATTATTACATACTTAGTTAAAATAAAGGCATTTTTGTATGACCAATATGACCAGAAGTAAACTGTCCATATTTTGACACCCCGGGAAAATAATCGGTTATTGGATTACTACAAGATCATTTCCATATCGGCCCGGGCCGATATGGGTCCATATCGGCCTGGGTCAATATGGGTGTCTCTTTTCTAGATGTCGGAAGTATGTAATAAATAGTTTAATACATAGGCATTTCCATATTGGCCTGGTTATCATCCCTCGATCCATTTTGGCACTCGACTTCGTCTCGGGCCAATATGGGTGTCTCAGGATGATAACCAGGCCAATATGGAAATGCCCATGTATTAATCTGTATTTACAATCAAAGAATCATTAAATTTAGTCATAAAAATTAAATTCAAAAGGAATATTTTCAATTTTTGAACAGGTTATACTTATATAACCTGGTTTGGAACAGCTTTACGCTTTTCAGTTTATTAAATGTAAATTGCCCCATCCCAGGTTATATCGTATAACCTGTTCAAAAATTGAATATATTCCTTAAAACATATATAAATATACTCTCATTGTTATCCTATCAATACAAAATAAGCTGCAACATTAACTGTTTGTTGGTTGCTTAACACCAAAAAGAACAGTATTAGAGATCTAAATGTGAACTTTGCCGATTTTGACTATCTAGTTTAGACCCTTTGATTTTCTTGCCTCACAGACTATTAAACTGTTAAGCTTTCCAATCTTTTGACACTGAGCGTACCTGTCGAATGTTTTTCCAGAAAGGTGTCATGCGCACGAAATTAGATTTCTATGTTCTCATTCATGACATGGTTTTTAGTGGACTTTGTGCTGCTAAATCTTTAGTTTTCTGTGTAGTATTTTGTAGACAATTGTTTTGTCTTTTTGACCTTTTATCTTTTATTCTAACATGACCTCACTCTTTCCTTTTGCTAAAAAAAAACCGGAATTATTTCTTCGTATTATCTCATTAGCACATGCGCCGATGAATGTGACTGACGTTTCCATTGGCAGCATAAACTGTGACCCGAATAATGCCGATAGAGGGCGCAGTATTATTCGAGTTACATAAATTGTGTGCGACATTTTCCGCAAGCGTATGTATAAATTACCGTCTTCCAATCAAAGTATACTACCGTATTTGTACTCTTAGACATAACAGAATCGAAATAAATCATGGAAGCCAGAATGTGCTTTGAGCTTTAACATGGATTGCCGGATATTAGTAAATTTTATCCCTCGCTTCTGGCTCGGGATAAAATACTAATATCCACCAATCCATGTTAAAACTCCCAACACATTTTGGCTTCCATGACTTATTTCTTAATCAAATTATGACTTCTGATTACCAATTTGGTATCTTCAGACTTTTCTTAGCACGACCAATTCTTTTTCCAAGCAAAACACACAAGTTCTACTAACACAATAGTCTGGACTGCTGATAATGTAAATACTATAACCCATTTGATCATAAGTTTATGGTATCTGATTAGGCATCAGTCATATTTTTAAGTATCATAAAAAATTGATACAACTTTAATTAATAAAGAGAATAGAAATTCAACCCAATAAATATCAAGTTTCTTTTACACCTACCCAGCCTTTAGGACATGTAGTACATATAAATATCAAGTTTCCTTTACACCTACCCAGACTTTAGGACATGTAGTACATATAAATATCAAGTTTCTATTACACCTACCCAGACTTTAGGACATGTAGTACATATAAATATCAAGTTTCTTTTACACCTATCCAGCCTTTAGGACATGTAGTACATATAAATATCAAGTTTCTTTTACACCTACCCAGCCTTTAGGACATGTAGTACATATAAATATCAAGTTTCCTTTACACCTACCCCGCCTTTAGGACATGTAGTATATATAAATATCAAGTTTCCTTTATACCTACCCAGCCTTTAGGACATGTAGTATATATAAATATCAAGTTTCTTTTACACCTACCCCGCCTTTAGGACATGTAGTACATATAAATATCAAGTTTCCTTTACACCTACCCAGACTTTAGGACATGTAGTATATATAAATATCAAGTTTCCTTTACACCTACCCAGCCTTTAGGACATGTAGTACATATAAATATCAAGTTTCTTTTACACCTACCCAGCCTTTAGGACATGTAGTACATATAAATATCAAGTTTCCTTTACACCTACCCAGCCTTTAGGACATGTAGTACATATAAATATCAAGTTTCCTTTACACCTACCCAGCCTTTAGGACATGTAGTACATTCTGATGCAGCACCAAACGAGTGCTCCGTGGGTGATCTATTACACGATAGTGTTTCATTCTCACACCGACCACACATATGTGCCTCTCCATCGCCCAGACAGTAGTAAGTCGTGTAACATCGCTCACAGGAAGTATCATCTGAAAAGATAGAAAATAACAATGACTTAATCTGACAAGGATAAAAACAACATAGCTTCAGGTATTTTTCAAGTTGTTCTAGCATTTACCCTCTATTTTGTAGTGGGGTTGCCATGGTCGTAATCATAAGTTAGTTGGATTTACAACTACCTATGCAATCAGTGCCTATCACCACTAAAGTAGTGAGTTCCAATTGCAATCCAGCTCATGACGACGTGTATTTGATACATCATTATGAGATAAAGTTTGTCAGTGAGTTGCGGCAGGTTGGTGGTTTTCTCCGGGTACTCCAGTTTCCTCCACCAATAAAACTAACCACCATGATATAACTGATATATTGTTGAAAGTGGCATTAAACACCATACCCCTAACCCTCTATTTTGCAGTAGTCAGGATAGTTACATTTTCCAGTAATTACAGTAGTCATGGTAACTAAAACGTAACCAAGGAATATATGCTTGAAATCTTGAATACATTCTTTTGTTTTTTTAATCACATCTCTATAAGTAACTCAAGAAAATAATTAGAATTCATAAAATTAGAAAAATTCCATAAATTTACAGTGTTGATTTGATTGCATGGAATCAGTATTTTTTCAATTAATAAATAAGATAGTGATAGTTACAGTGATATTGTTCTGCCTGAGTGCATCCAGAGAGTTCCATCCTCAAAGCTGCACTTCCTGTCCAGTTCCTAGGGTTAATCTTTATATACTGAGCCATTATTACAGGGGAAAGTATCAAGGTTTTGATAGTGTTTTGGTCGTTGTTACCAAGAAATATCTGGGTAAAAGAATAATCGGAGCATTTTTAATTAGTAAGAGAAGATATGGATATAAATGAACATGAGAATTTCTATCCAACATTACACTTAAATACAAATTCAAGTAGGCGAACATCACTTTTATTGCTGTTCTACATTTTACAGTCACTGTAGTGTCTTCAACAATGAGCAAAACTTGTACCTTGTGATTAAAACAAAATATAATGAACAACATTATTTCAGGTTGAAGATGGAAGCTTAAGGTATTCATAGTGTATGTGTGTGCTTGGTTGGAAATATTTTGAATTTGTTGTGGTTTCGACATTATTACACCCCGGGGTATAGAAATGGGACCAAGAGCTTTTTCGGCATAAAGGGGCGTCCGTCGGTTGTACAGGATATATAAATTCACAACCAACCTGTCCTTCGGATGAGACGTAAATAAAACCGAGGTCCCGTGTTGAGAGATTGCCACCCTCTTCGCACGTTAAAGAACCCAGTGTAACAGCTCATGATGAGCATTATGCTCATGATGAGTGGTCCATAGGGGACCTGTTGCACTGGCTAAATTCTCCATCCCTACCCATCACCTTTCCTTCTTTCGAGTCCCGTGGCGTTTAAATTTTTTTGCCCATTGGCCTATCCGTCCCCCGTTTTCAACCTACATATTGATTTATTGTAAACATGTTCTCGTCCTGAATATAGCTAAAATATTGCTCGCTGGACGTTAAACATCAATCAATTAACACTATTACTACTATTGACGAAAAATTAATCAATAGAAATGTGTATTGTATGTAATGAAAACGCAGATATTTAACAAGATGTTGCACGCTACGTCGTGCTAAGAATACCCCCACTCGTTCATTTGTAAGTCGCACGGTAAACAGGAAGTAGATGTGCGGTAAACCTGGAAAGGGGAGACATGGTACAAGTCACCATGCCAAAGCCATATATCAAATATAAAATCATTTCTTCCAGTAGAAGCTGAGATATCTGTTACGAAAATGTGAACGGACGGACGGACAAACGGACAAGGTGATTGCAATATAGCCCCCTCTCTACGAGTGGGGGTATAATACAGAACATGGTGCTAAACACCATCACCTTAACCCTCTATTTTGCGGCAGTCAGGGTATTTACATTTTCCATGACACGTTTTCCTTATCCAATAGAATTAACTACTACATCCATTTCTCTTACCGTGAGATACAACAAACATTAAATAATATTAGCTTATATATATATAAAACTTACAAATTCGCCATTTGCATCGTGATACAATGTCCAAATTCCACCATCGTCAGAGTAGTACATCCTGTAAGCTTCTACCCAGTTAGGTTCATCTTCTTGACCTTGTAAATGAATCTTACTGAATATATATGGTGCTTCCATATTGACAACGATGTATGGGTCTGTATCATCATCAGCAGCCACCCAACCTCCAGTCAAAGGTCCATATAACGCTAAACATAATTGTACAATAAACTTGTACAATAAGCATTTGATAATTGGAAGAAAATTACAGTTTTTCATATTTGTGGTTGCTTTAAAAGTTTATATTCGAATATGGGGCAGTCGTGGTCATGATAGTATGGTAGTTGGATTTACAACTACATATGCAATCAGTGCTTATCACCACTTAAGTTGTGAGTTCAAATCGCACTCATGGCAAGGTGTATTTGGTACAACATTATGTGAAAAAGTTTGTCATTGGTTTTTTCTGGGGACTGGTTTCCTCCACCATTCAAAATTTACCGCCACAATATAACTGAAATATTGTTGAAGTTGGCGTTAAACACCATAACCCTAACCCTTATATTCCAATAAGACTATTTATAGATCCAAAGGATTGGAGTAATTATCTATTGTTGTATAAACACATATTATCATACAGTCTGTTTTATAACTAGTCTATTCAACTTTTAAGGTTAGGGTAATGGTGTTTAACACCACTTTCAACAATATTTCGGTATATAGTGGAGGTCGGTTTTATTGGTAGATGAAACTGAAGCATCGACCTGCCGTAAATCACTGACAAAATTTATCACATAATGTTGTACTGAGTACACTTTGCCATGAGAGGGATTTGAACTCACAATGTTAGTGGTGATAGGCACTGATTGCATGGATAGTTATCACTCCAACTACCATATGATCACAGCCATGATAACCCCTCATTCAGTGATGGTTTTAAGTCAAGTAGTAGAATAGAAAAATATCGCCTTTTTGATGTTTTACCTAACATATAAAACACATTTTCATTTCTTCTTAAATTTTCGTTTTTTATTCAGTTTTGAAAAAAATTGCTTTCAGTTATTGGTAAAGACACACTTTATCTTTTACCAATGTATATGTACTTTGTTGTTTTTTGTATCTGGAACAACCCTTAACCCCAAGTTATCATTGTACCTTGGAAGGCTGCATTCATCTGTCAGTTTACTACTTGCCATGATATAGCTGTAAAATTGATCACTTGGCATTAAACAACAATCGTTCATTTTCACTGTCAGTTTTTTTTTAATTGAAACACTTTCATTTGATTGTAGAATGCTTAACTGCATAGACAGCATTTCATTTTTCATTGTTTTTAATGTCTCTTCTATCAGTTTACTACTCACATTGGTATAGCTGCAAAATTGATCACTTGGCATTAAACAACAATTATTCAATCACGGCCAGTTTTAAAAAAAAATTGAAATACTTTCATTTATTTGTAGAATGTTAAACTACATAAAGAGTATCTCATGGTTTTGTAGATTCCTTTGTGATACCTTCGCAAAAAAAACCATTAAAATGTTATGGCGTTGATGATTTTCTAATTAAAAAAAAACACTTACGTAATGTAGCAGTTATATTTAATCTGCCTCTTTCTGGCTGTGAGAGATAACTTCTAGAAGATGAAGCTGTCATCAGTTCATCCCGTACAACACCACTGGATACTCCAACATCATCAGTACATTCTGTTGGAGCAAAATCAAGTTAAAGCAAGGTGATAAACATATATGCTGTTTGTTATGTGTTTTGTTGACTCAGGAATTCCCAAAATGATATGTACATTGAGAGATTTGATCAAATTGAATCATTCATAGTATATTCATCATTTTATTAATTGTTTTATAACACTAAACGAAATGAAAATAATTACATTTTCATGATATATCTGACATTACAAACATAATGGAAAATTTTGTCTATGCACTATTTCGTTACATGAAATGATGTTTTAAATGTACACGATGATATGTCAAACATTCATTCATTTGCAGGTTACTGCTGTTCGCAAAAAGGATGGGAACATTTTAAATATAAACAAAAAAAAATTCATATAATGCAACAATGGTGGGGATGATTGCCCAACCTTTTATCAATGAGCACTGGCATCACTGAATGTAAACAGTCAGGAAGACAAGGATTGACAATTTACATGACAAACATGCAATGACAAATATATTAACTTTGACTTTCTTTTCTTGCACATAATAAACAATATACTTACCAAATTTAACGGTCCAGTAACCAGGAACTCGTAGGTAAAATTCACCCGATGTTTTGTTGATGGAGAAAGTAAAATTAGTCTTCTCAAACTCTTCATTCAGGAGACATGTATTACTGATGTTTACTGTGACGTTGATTGCACTACCCCTAGGTGGCACTCCTTCGTCAATGACGGCTAACGTAACAGTTATCTCTGTTGTGCCATTATATATTTCTCGTCTTAAATCTAGGGCCTCATCGTAATCAATGATTGGCCTATACAATGGAAATGAACAAATGATTACAATAAAACATAATAAAATACTATTCCCAGGATAGAAATAAGGTCAATAAAGCTAGCCACATGAAGCAAATTATTTTAGAGTGTGGTCAGGGGCATATGTGCATGGAAGAATATGAATAAAATTGAATTTCATGAAAATATCATTGTATAACTGAGCAAAATGTTTATTAGCATAACACAAAATTAATAATAATTTCCAAACATGACAAGATATAAGATATCTAAAAAAAAAATTGGCAAAAATATTGAAAGGAAATAACCATGTAGCACCTTATATGAATAAAATCAAATAAATAACAAAACATATTGTAAAAATAATACTGCAAAAACTATGGATATAACAGGTTTATGAAACAGCCAAATGATAACTGAACCAACCCTTGTCTAATATAATACCTGTGTCAGATGACTACGGATATATTCCATCTGTCGTAAATTACAAACCTCCCCTTTTTTTGAATAATCACAGAATGTGACTTATCACCAGCTGTTTATCATGAATAACATGACAGGTGTCAACAGAAAAAGCTCTCTGTTTTTCTTGTCTGTCCTTTGACTTCTGATTACTCTATCAGTCTATGACATCTTTAAACTGTCTATATTTTATTGTTAACAGCATAACACAAAAAACAAGGGGAATACAGATCTTGATTTATATTAATTCTATTTATATTATGAAAAGAAAGTTTAAACAGTGATGGCCATCAATTCCACCAACATCAACAAAACAAACAATTACCTCTCATCCGAACTGAACCCACTGTGATTGTATTATTTTCAATTCTGCCTCTAAAATATTACAGGACCATCTTGGTTTCAATCACATTGTATTTTGGATTAATATCTACTAATCCATTAAAGTTGTAAATTTGATTCCCATCCATGGCAATTTGTAGTTGATACAACCTTATGTGATAAAATTGGTCAGTGACAAGCGACAGTGTTGTTTGTTTTCTCAGGGTACTCCGTCCGACCTCCTTGTTGAAAGTAGCATAAAATATCCATAAGCTTAACGATATCTAAAGAGAAGCAGTAATCAATGAACACTATATTATTTCCATTTAATGTAATTGAAATATTCTATCATACTGTGGAACCTGTCTAATCCAAACACCAAGGGACCAAGGAAATGTGTCGGATTATACAGGATGTGGAAATACTCAGGTTTTATTTTAGTTAACAGAAATACTTTTGGACAATCAATGTATGTCGGATGTCACAGGATGTTGGAAAAGTCAGGACTGGGTTTCACCAACCTTACTTAAATTCAAGTGTCAATTAAAACTTAATTGAGGCTTAAATTTACTTGAAATGTACATAGAATTAATTTATACTTAAGGTTTAATTGACACTTAAATTTAATTGACGGTTGGGCAACCCAGTCCTGGTGTCAGATTGCACAAGTTCCACTGTATAATTACGTGCATATAAAATAATATATATATATATATCTAAACATACTTTTCAGTGTGAACTGTAGAAACATAAAAATAAAACTCAGCATTAGTTGTACTATCTATGTCACTAGCATTGACCATCAACAATGGGGGTATCTGTAGTAATGGCTGAGGTGTGATAAACACGTCTTCTGTGACAGACAGCAGCGGACAGTGATCATTGACGTCATTTACGATTATCTATGAAAAGAAAGTTTCATATCAATTAACCTTGTAATTAAATAATTGGTGCTTAATGCCAACCTCAGCAGTATTTCAGCTATATTGTGGCGTTAATTATTTAACCTTGTAAAATTAAGTAATTTCAATATGGAAAGTCTGCGTTTTTGTCAATCCTTACACAATCTTAAAAGATTATTTATCTTACAATGACAAACAACCTTCTATAACACTGCTTAAGTGTCGATCAGTACGACAGGCTGAACATAAAACGCAAAATATTATGATCACATCTATACAAATGATATGTTTCTAAATAAACGTTAGAGAAAACCGAAGGGGCAATCAAGAATGGACAATCCAGAGAAAAACATCAAAAACTGGGCGTGCTTATTCATTTTCCCAACAGGTGGGAATATATACAAAATATTAAGATCATATGGACTGCGTGGGTTGTTTACGTGAGAGATGTCCGAAGTTTATCTATGATATCAACATTCCACTTTTTAAGTTGACTTCCCCACCAGTACTTCAACACTGGCTTACATTGCATTTTTTTCATCTGATTCTGAACCCCCCCCATCCTTAAAATATAAAACGTAGATATATAACTTAGTGTGCATGATACATTTCTGGAATAGTCTTCATCAGGTATGCTCATGATCAGAGGTCAAAAGGTTACAAAGCTAAATAATTTAAAATTTTATTCTATAAAAATACATATGAAATTCAAACGTTTTATTCCATTAAAATACATATGAAATTCAAACGTTTTATTCTATCAAAATACATATGAAATTCAAACGTTTTATTCCATCAAAATATGTATGAAATTCAAACGTTTTATTCCATCAAAATACATATGAAATTCAAACATTTCATTCCATCAAAATACATATGAAATTCAAACGTTTTATTCCATCAAAATACATATGAAATTCAAACGTTTAATTCCATCAAAATACATATGAAATTCAAACGTTTTATTCCATCAAAATACATATGAAATTCAAACGTTTTATTCCATCAAAATACATATGAAATTCAAACGT
>MJUT01050860.1:131443-144481 GCA_002080005.1 Gigantidas platifrons | reverse complement strand
TTATTCCATCAAAATACATATGAAATTCAAACGTTTTATTCCATCAAAATACATATGAAATTCAAACGTTTTATTCCATCAAAATACATATGAAATTCAAACGTTTTATTCCATCAAAATATATATGAAATTCGAAATATATTGTGTAAGTTAAATTCACTTCTGTTTCTGTCTTTTTATTATTTTCATAATAATAGGGGGCCGTCGTGGCCGTGACTTTATGGTAGTTGGATTTACAACTACCTATGCAATCAGTGCATATCACTACTGATGTTGTAAGTTCGAATCTCGATCAGGGTGAGGTGTACAACATTATTTTTTTATTATTATTTTATCATACAACATTTATATAGCGCATTATATAATTAAAAATTACTCTAGCGCTTTACAAGTAAAATACATGTATACATACAAAACAGTTACAAAATGTTTAAAAGGAAACAGGCATTTAAAAATCAATTATCAATTAGAATTGTACATTATAAGGTAAAAATTAAATAAGTAAATATGATTCTGGATTAAGACAAATAATAATTTAACACAATATGATTTTAGATTGAAAGAAATAAAATTTCATCACGATGGAAAATTTGACTTAAAATAAATTAAACTAAAATATTACTATTAACTTCGATAAACAAATACAAATGTATATACACGAACAGCAGTTTGGGGTTACCGATAAATAGTTCAATAAAACACATATAGTAACTGTAAATAAATCGAAACAACAGTCAGTAAAAACAAAATATGGAAACACTTAAAAAGCAAGCTTAAAAAGATGAGTTTTAAGGTCTTTTTTAAAAATGTCCTCAGAACTAACATTTCGTAAATTTGAGGGCAGACTGTTCCAAAGAGTGGCTGCTGATTTGTCAAATCGTCTCTCACCGTATGTTTGTGTGCGTACATCGTTCGGCACCTGAAGGAGGTTACTACTTTCTGAGCGCAAAGTTCTAGTAGGCTTGTAGATGGAAACAAGATCCTGTTGGTATACTGGCGCTTTACCATGAAGGGCTTTGAATACATAGAGTATTCTATTATGTGATAAAGTTTGTCAGTGACTTGCGACAGGTCGGTGGTATTCTCCGGTTTCCTCCACCAATAAAACTGACCGCCACGATATAACTGAAATATTGCTGAAAATGGCGTTAAACACCATCAAACAAACAAAATATTTTCTTAATAAATTCATATTAACATTACCTTTATAACTAATGTTCCAACGAGGCTTGTGCCCGTCTCTTCTACTTCCATAACAAGTACGTATTCAGTAGCCACTTCATAATCTAATTCTGTCTTTACTGTTACCAGTGCAGTGAGTGTACTCATTGTAAATGATTCTGTACCAGCTGTACTGGTTTCCGGTGTCAGTGTATTAATACCAGTACATTCTGTAATGGGAACCAGTAAGAAATATGACAATTTCTAAACATGAATGAATAATAACAACAAATACAACATAGAATGACAAATTTGGGACAGGCAAAAATATAATAATGTAGCAAATTATTTCTACTATTCAAAAATGGCCATAACAAAATCATATATTGCAGCTCTTTTAATTTTGGTATGCTTATACAGTACAATATTCTCCCTCTTATACAATGACCACTTCTAAATTGAAAAAGATTGATTTGATTGATTTTTGGTGTTTTAACGCCACTTTCAACAATATTTCAGCTATATCATGGCGACCAGTTTGAGTGGTGGAGGAAGCCGGAGTACCCGGAGAGAACCACCGACCATGGGCAAGCAACTGGTAAACTTTATCACTTGCGGTTGCGAGTCGAGTGCACCCTTTTTTGTAATTTACAAAGCTGGGCGCGAACCCACGCCGTATTGACGATAGGCTTGTATGAGTTGTTAAGATCCAGCGACCTAACTCATTGAGCCACACAGGCCCTAAAATTGAAATTGAAAAAGTGGCCTTAAATGAAGGGTGGCATTTCGTGAGTAGTATTTTACCATCACAGTGAATCTGAAATCTGACCTGACAAGAGGGGTGGCTTTCAGTGGGAGTGGCCTTATAAGAGGGGAAATACTGTATAGTGTTATATAAATGTTGTATGATGTCTTAGGCACACTCACTAAGTTCATCACTGAAGGCCTGAAGATGACAGATTAAGAAACATCAATAACAGTACAGATACTTACCAACAAATGTCATGTTTGTACCATACAACTGGGTATGCGTGTACACTGGTGGTGATACTGTTGTCCCTGAATTTCTGTTTGCAGTTGAATCTTCTTTCAAGAGAAAATGTCTAGCTTCATTTCCTGTAATTTAAAAAAAAAAACCCAATAAAGCCATGTAAGTAAAGAGCTATAAGATAATGAAATTGAAGAAAGAATTTAACACAGTCAAACCTGTATATAATGGCTACTCCAGGGAACCTGAAAATGTGGCCTTTATGCGCAGTGGCCCTTTATATACAGGTTAAAATTATTTGAACTATTCATTAATTGGAAAAATGAAACTGCATTTTTTTTATACACAGTGATTTGTTATATAGATTTGATTTTGATTTTTGATGTTTTAACGCCACTTTCAGCAGTATTTCAGCAATATCATGGCGACCAGTTTTAGTGGTGTAGGAAGCCAGAGTACCCAGAGAGAACCACCGATCATGGGCAAGCAACTGGTAAACTTTATCACGTGCGGCTGCGAGTCGAGTGTACCTTTTTTTGTAATTTACAAAGCGGGGCACGAACCCATGCCGTATTTGTGATAGGTTTGTATGAGCTGATAGATCCAACAGGAGGTGCCCTTTAAGGGAATACGATACAATAGGGATTGCCAAATGATTTTTTCATGAAAATTCGTGATTTGGTCAATTTCGACATACTCTTTCCAAATATGCAAAGAAAAATATACCTTCGTGACTTAGTTTTCGAGATATTTACATCGAATTTCGACCATTTTTCGACAAATTTTTAAAATACAGATTTTTATAGCGGTAAAGAAAATATCACAATTTCAAAACGGTAAAAGATAATTGCATCCGGTTTTTTGCAATAGCTTCCTATGATAATTTCGTTCAAAGATGATGAACATGTACATTGCCAATAATAAATTAAATAGTCCAAAAATTCTACTTATTTGTGGAATATGGATTATTTAGTGGTTTCTTCATGAATAAATTTGCATGTAGAAAAAAAATGCCAATTGATATTTTCTTAATATTTTGTTATGACATTCTCGCAATGATTTTATTTAGAATTTTAACAAAAAGTTAGGGGGTACATGTGCTTGTTTTTTAGCTACAGAACAAAAACCATGCATTTTTCATGACAAACCTAGACATCGTAAATTTCGACGCCAAATTATCCTACAATGTCGTTACCGCGACGTCGCGAAAACAACATGCGGTATTCGTCAAAGCAATTATCTGCCCTTGCTACTGTATCATATTCCCTTAAAGCAGGTTTGATTGTAGTTCTTTGTGAGTATACAAATGTATATGAATATTTTTATATGTAAGAATACATTAATAATCCACCTCATGTTTATGATTTATCAGCTGCTCCTGAAAGATGAGCAGTTCCTGCTCCACTAGTGACACCCGTCATGCTACTGTTAAGTGGCATGAACATCATCTGATATGGAATCATGATAGACAACAGTATATGTAAATAAATACAAAGAACATAAATAACATAGGAAAACAAATCAGAGTAAAAATGAACCGAACATTGTATTTACACAAACATTTGTAGCAGATATCACAACATGGAACTGAAACTATCTTTCCACATAGGAATTGTAATACTATACAGAATAATACAGGCAATTCAAAAGCAATGAAAATCATTTGAAATGGTGAAATCAAATTTTATGTTGCTATGTAACATGAGCATAATAATATCGGTAAGGAAACATGTGGAAACCCGGTATGGTATAAATTATATATACTTTTGTATATACTGTGAAACCTGTCTAAACCGAACCCTAAATAATCCGGAATCTTGCATAAACCAAACATTAAATGAAGTCCCAATGTAGGAAATGTTTGTTAATTTAATCTGTATAAACCAAGCACCTGTCTATTCTGAACGCAAAAACTGGTCCCAAGGAGGTTCAGTTTAGACTGGTTTCACTGTAGTACATTTAGACATGTATTCAAGCTATAAATTTAATTACCATTACATGTCTAGCAATGGTCACACCAACAAGTTACCTGTTTGAAGCTCCACCCGAAACGGTCCTACTTGAAACACATCCCACAATGAAAACTCCCCTATTATACCATTCAAATGATAATCTTCATCTACAGAGAATTTATAATGGAACGGTGGTATGTCACTACTGTTGACAGTTAGGTAGACATCTTCTAACTGTATTAGAAGTTCTGATGAACATGCCATCCTCTCCACGTGAAAAATCTCAAATAGGTATGCTTCATTAATCTGTAATACACATACAAAGAAATAAACAT
Source organism: Gigantidas platifrons (assembly GCA_002080005.1). NCBI lineage: Eukaryota > Metazoa > Mollusca > Bivalvia > Mytilida > Modiolidae > Gigantidas > Gigantidas platifrons. The sequence goes on along the minus strand of MJUT01050860.1, from coordinate 140,045 downwards.
TTGACCCTTTTTATTTTTTAATTTCTCATGTGCAGTCTCTGACATAATTTTCAACTTGTTGAAAGTGGTCAGTATTCGGTAGAGGTATTACTTTCCATGTCAACTTTCTCGTTTTATCTTTCACAGTACCATCTAAGAAAGGCAGTATTGGGACACACAAACACATTATCACAAATAGCGGAGGATATCATTTATAGCTTAGGAACATTTTGACTTGTAATATGCCATTAATTTTCATGGTATTAATTGTTGTGATACGAAGTGTTTTCTGGACATAAAATACAACAATTATCCTATATATCTTAATCACCAATAAAAACTTAGAAATGTGATACATTTACACATAATATCAAAGAATGTAAATTATTCTTTAAATGGGCATTCAACAAGGTCACATTAGTTTCCATCACAAAGCTTACTCAACAGGTGTCAATAGTGGAGAGAGATGCTCACCCGCCCCTGTTGCTCAAACTTTTAGTTTTCTGTGTAGTACTTTGTAGACCATCGTTCATCTTTGTGTTCTTTTTCTTTTGGCCATTGTATTTTCTATTCTTCATTGATTTACAGATTCTAATAATACCACTTTCTGATTTTCAAAATTTTATATTTTAAAGAATACAAACACATGAAAAGTAATTAACTCAATAAAATAATCTCAAACCTCAAGTTTCAAATTCACAGTAGCAGATGGTTTCGTTGTCATAGTAACACATTCACCATTTACGATGACACCTTCCTGTGGTATAATTAATCCACTATCTGTTAATACAGAATTTGTATATATACGTTATTAAAGAAAAGGCAGGTAACCAGTATAATGTATAATGATAAAAATTAACTTTCAATAATTATTGGTTGGTTTATGGTGTTTAACTCCACTTTCAACAATATTTCAGTTATATCGTGGCAGTCAGTTTTATAGGTGGAGGAAACCAGAGTACCCAGAGAAAACCGACCAACCTGCCGCAAGTCACTGACAAACTTTATCACATAATGTTGTATCGAGTCAACCTTGCCATGAACGGGGTTGGCACTGGTGATGGGCACTGATTGCACAGGTAGTTGTAAATCCAACTACCATACTATCATGGCCACGACGGCCCCATATGTCATAGCGATGAAATATTCACTTTCAATGATTACTATACAGATGAAAATAAACGTTTTGTTTTAAAGTAATCTATATGAGAGTAAACCAATTGACTGGTTTAAAATTCACAAATCTCAAGTCACAAGTAAGAATGAAATGTGCAATTGTTAAATAAGAATGGACACCAAATTGGTATTTTTGCTTAATATTTCTTTAAAGCATGCTTGGCTGTGGCTCAGACCAGAAAGCAAACAGAAATTTCTCCATAAGATCAAGAATTGATACAAAAAAAAAAAAAATTGAAAACTAAAAGTTAATGCAAATTGCTATAATTCATTCTGTAATTTCTGCAGAACTAATATAAGAATTTCTCTTGATTAGGCAGCAAGTGCTCTTACAATAGTGAAATATATTTTAATAGATCAGTTAAACACATTTTCTTATTATAAAGCTTAGGATTATGGGTATTTTCAAACAGCTCAGCTGGGTGTGTTGCTTTCGTAGGTCTTATCAATGGGAAAACCAGAGTAGCTAGAGAAAACCACCCACCTACTGCCAGTCACTGACAAACTTTAACAGGTGGGAACTGAAGTGACAAATTTAGCGGTGATATTTACTGATTGGAAATGCTTAGGTAAATGTAAATCCAACTACTACATGATTGCAGCCATGATAGCCCTCATTATCATAGGTAAAAGAAATTTAACCAACCTTTAGCTGACGACAGGTCAATCATCTGACATGTGGTACTCGCTGTGGATCTATCGTCCACGATTTCAATGACCAGCTGTTTATTGATAAACAGCCACAGTTCTTCTCCACCACCTACTGTTATCTTTTCTGACCCTTGATATTTCAGCCCAGTTCTGATCGCTGATGTGAACCTGTTAATAGAGAGAATCACTTAAGCTAAACCTATTTTTGATTTGTACACCAAATAACCTAAAAAATTACACAGATGCCTAGATGCAACTAGATGTTTATCGGCAAAAGTAAAGAGTACCACTCAACTGCAGACTAGGGCAAGTTTCACGGTCTCTTTATAGTATGAGTTATTCCCATTGTTAAAGACCCTACTGTGACTGTGAAATGTAGAACAGCAATAAGAACGCTGGTCCTTTACTTTAATTTATGTCTATGAGTAATAGTCCCATGTCTATTCTTACTAACTAAGCTTAGTATGCTTATGTGTAAAAGGAAGAATGAAAATAGATAACGACGAGTGGAGCCTTTTTCAAGCATTGCAGGATATTCATGGAAGTTTCAGTGAAAATTGAACATGTGAAAATAGATAACAGCAAGTGGAGTCTGTTTCAAGCTGCGCAGAATATACGTGGAAGTTTCAGTAAAAATCGAACATGTTAATCACGCTCTATAAAAACACAAAAAGAAACCAACACATGCAAGAAATTAAACATATGACTATAGAATCATGCTGCAAAATGCTATTTGAGAATAGTTTTAACATGCTCAGGCATGTTCTTGTGGTTAATTATTCAATACTTATAGATATAAGATAAGTCTCCTCTCAAGCTGTACATTCCTAGAACATGTGCCCATATGAAATAAAAACAACTTAATCAATATACGTACACAAAGTTATGTAATCCTCCAGAACAGTCTGTCTGTCCTTCTGTTCCAAAACCAAAACCATCAACAGGGTAAAAGGCTTTGGACCAGTACCTAGAGATATTAAAAAAAGATTAATTTCATTGCTGAAAATATATATTGACATACATTTTATTCAATCATATTAGAAAAGTGTTTGCTCTGTTATGTTGTGTATATTAGGCAATATATAAAGAACCCATGTGACTGCGGATGTTGAGATAGATGTTGACCAATCAGGTGTGAACATTAATTGATCATGCACTGACCATGTGAAATACACATATATTTTTACAGAAATGTATAAATAGAAAATACACCATAGGTAACTATACCAGTAAACAAAAACAATATAAATTTTATTAAAGATGTTCAACATTATACTTTATATATTTCTATTTGTAGAAATAATCAAGTGGGCCTTTGAGCCAATTCATTTTTTGGGGCCCCTACAAGTTTGTATATGTAATTTTAAAAGAACTCTATGGAATAAAAAAAATAATAAACATGTAAAAAAAATAATTAGGAGACAGATTTATAAAAGCATAATTGCTTGTTTCTGAATCCTGTATGTAATTACTATGTTTTGATGTATTGTCTGATTATTTTCGAAATAAATATTGTTTAAATTAAAAAAAAAAAATAAAATTATTTATTTGATTTCTGTACATATAAATTTTTAATTTTTAACTCCAAAGCTTCAAGTTAAAGGGACCCCATTGTCCATATTTGGCCATACATATATCCGACCTTGTATATAATCAATAGAAAAAAATTGCTTACTTGTGAACAACCGATGACGTAATACCAGCATCACGTTCCAACAGAATTTGATCTTGCTTTTCAAAATTTGAAGATGTCGATCTAAACCAATCAGAAAATGTGTCACTAGTTGGGTTGTCAGAAATAGCCAACCATGATCCTAAAGGACTAATCACATGATGTGGACTATGTGGCAACAAGCCACTCACACTAGAAAAATCGTCATTTCCTGAACTAAAGTCGTAGTAAGTGATGTTTACCAGTATATCTGTTACACCTATAGAGGGACCACCTTAAATACAAATATTTATGTTATATGAATCATTTATGACATATAAAAGATATTCTAATGCAATTATACACGTTTTTTTTATTGGTTAATGTTTACCCTCAAATCCATTGCACAATTAACATGCTGTAACTAAAGGTACTAGTGTGAAAAGGCCACCATAATGAATTCTTGAAATCCAACATGTCAATTAAAACAATATGATAGATAATAAAGACATAGCCTACCTTTGAAATCATTTCTTGTTTAATTTTATCCAGAATTGAAGTGTACATGTTGCTAACTAACGTCTAGTGATTACGTTCTAGGCTGAAAAGTTTCATATGACGTCACAAGTTTTTACGATGTTGATGTGCAAAAATAATCAACAATATTTCGTGGCATTTTATTTTTTGCAATTTTTATACCATTTCTTAAGCCTAATTAGAGATATTTTTATCTTGCATTAGAAAAGACATAACCGTATTGTATTTGAATAGTTTCCAGCATCTATTTGATGCAAAGTAAAACTGCAACTTTGGTCGTCAGTTCCCAAAAACGACACAGGCAACTATTCAAATACAATACAGTTATTTCTTAATTTCAAGAAAAGGGTAGATTAATTTACTGCTACTGTCATTTAATCCACTTTCAAATTAAAAAAATATGTGGAAAAAGTCGATATGCTGCATGTTGGGTATATAAGCAATAGGATCACGTTAATTTGCATAATGCTTATCTATATTCTAATTTTGAAAATATAAATGGTCCATTACTAAATAAGTGAGTGAATGATTGTTGATTGATGCCAAATGAGAAAATCTTTCAGTTGTATCGCGGCGAGAACTAGTCACATTCGACGAGATGATGATGATGATGTCAGCTATGTAAGAGACCAACATGCTTAGCTAGATTTTGCTAGTGCTAGTTCACTGAAACAACAGTCTGTGGGTAGACATGCTGCTACGCTCAGACACCTTTTCCTGATTTCGAGCCAACCAATCTTGTTCTCACTCATTAATGATGCATGCTTAGAAGAGTAGCATATACCAATTTTACTATATAACACTCATCTAAGAAGAGTTTGAAGATACCAAAGGGTAATCAGAATCTGTAAATTGAAGAAGAACAGACAACACAAAGAAAAGGTACAAAAGGACAAACAACGATCTACAAAACATATACATAAAACTAAAGATCGAGTAAAATGAACCCCACTAAAAACCTGGGGTGAACTCAGGTGCCCGGAAGGGTTAGCAGTTCCTGCTCCGCTAGTGGCACCCATCATGTTAATCTAGTAACAAACCCGGGGATAAGTCATGAATGAGGAAAGGACCGGGTAATGTGTACGACAAGTGGAACTTATCTAAATCAGGCATTAATTGAGTTATTTACCTCCGCTGGATGACGTTGCTGGTGTATGTACAAAAGCTGGAATACTCTTAGCGCTTGTAGATCCATTGCTCCTTAACTGTATAGCACATTCGTAAGTTGTCAGAGGAAGTACGCCATCAGTATTTGTAAAGGTTACCTCCGCACTATGGTTTGAAACAGTAGTACAAACTGTTAAATCGGCAGACGTTCGTATGCAAGATCTCGTGCATCCAGAGTTACTAACCGTACCATCTGTCAGTAAGCAGTCTATCAAGCAGTCAGTGCTCGTAATGACAGTGTTGTTTATAGGAGTGGGTGTACAGGAACTGTCACACTTAATAAGGTGAGTAGGAGTGTCTAGTTTAAGACATTCATTAACGCAGGCAGATCCATAGTAAAGTGCAGGAAAACAATACCTCGGTAAATCTACTGTCACACGAACGGTCTTTTCTAATGTGCTGGCAGTGGTACTGGTACATTTTATAACATATTCCCTGTAATACAATGTTAAACTAAATATATCACACTGTCAGAATAATTTAAAAATCTAATAGAAATATCATAGAAACAAAGTCAGAATCGATACCCCTTATACATGATAATATATATCATTACATAGTGTCCGCCATGAAATACTGTCCTCTTTTACAATTGACTCCTATGATAAAGTCTGAGGACGGAATCAAGCGCAGTGATGACTTCTTTCGGTCCATTTAAGGTTTTTCATTTGAAATAAGCACAACAGGACACAATTTCATTAGACACTATTTTGCCTTAAAAATATACATGACTGATCACTTTCTTGAGTGAGTGATTGTTGTTTAATGCCAACTCAGCAATTTTTCAGCTGTATTATGGCAAGAACAAGTTTATTTTCAATGAGATAATGATGATGTTCACTTTGTACTAGACCAACATACTGAGTTGGATTTTTATAGTGCTACTTTATTGAAACAACAGTCTGACAATAGACATGTTGCCCCACTCTGACACATTATCCTGACTCTGAGCCAGACATGTTGCCCCACTCTGACACATTATCCTGACTCTGAGCCAACCAGTCTTTGCTCTTTCTTCTTAATGCTGCATGCCAACAAATACCAATTTAATAGTCTTTGGTTTGATCCGATCAGGACTCGAACCCACGATCTACCGCACTCATGGCAATCACGCTAACCATTACATCACTGACGCGGTTGATTATTTTCCTGCTAAACTTTTTTTGCATGTAATATATGACACACCAACATGTGACAAATTCATCACAATTTTACACAATAATGTGTTATAAGATCATAGTTATTAGGATTTTACAGTGAATAGAAAATTCACAATGTTAGAACATTAAATTTTTTTTTTGAAAAGTTTATGGGAAAAAATGCATGCAATTTTCATTGAAATTTTGCATGAAAGGGAACCCTTCTGTCAGCATTAAAGGGAAATAACTCCTATATAAATGGATTAAAATGTATAATTTTATGACTAATTCCAATATGTGCAAATGGTCTATTCTGCCTAAAATGTAAAATTGTCAATATTTACCATGTTTCTACAGTATAACCATAAGAGGCTGTTGTATTTGTTCCCAGTGTATCAAATAATTTGGTAGGTCTTGTCCACTGTACTGTAATACTTGTACTAGAATCAGCTGTCCCAACAATATTCTCAGCATCTATTAAAATATACACAAAGCTCTGTAGATTTTCGTGCAAAAGATACATACAGCCGAACCTCGTTATCTAGAATTTTGACAAGATGGATAACTCGCTGCATAAATTTGGTCTGCTCGTAGCATCTAGTTAAGATAAATCCTGATAAATTGATGTCATATAACTTAAATACTCGGTTATGTTGAAGTCAATATTTTCGTCCTTTCGACCTAAGACTCAGTAAGGTTTGACTGTGAAAGAAAATTATTAACTAAATAGTTTGATCAACTTCTATTTGTTAACACCTTTTTGTGATTTGATTTGATTTTTGGTGTTTAATGCCACTTTCAACAATATTTCAGCTATATCATGGCGACCAGTTTTAGTGGTGGAGGAAGCTGGAGTACCCAGAGAGAACCACCGACCATGGGCAAGCAACTGGTAAACTTTATCACTTGCGCCTGCGAGTCGAGTGCACCCTTTTTTGTAATTTACAAAGCCAGGTGCGAACCCACGCCATATTGGTGATAGGCTTGTACGAGTTGTTAGATCCAGCGACCTAACTCATTGAGCCACCCTGCCCCCCCCACACCTTTCTGTGTATGTATATCAATAAACATTTACTGCAAGTGTTTTTTATTTTTTTATCATCTCATTCCAGAAACTTGTCAAAACACAAGATGAACTGTGAGCTAATGCTCACTTATGATACCCCGGCATATATGTTCTATGTGTATAAAAACCAAAGTCGGCAAACAGGAAGTAGGAATCTGACAGGCCCAAAAACGCTTCCCACAATATAGCATACCTATATGAAGCTTGTGATCAAATATCAGATTTTTGCCATCAATAGTTGCTGATAAAAATGCGACAAAAAATATCTTGGGACGGACAGAAGGACAGACAGACAGACGGACAGAGGTAAAACAGTATCTCCCCCCCCCCCCCCCGGTGGAGCGGGGGTATAATCACTAAATTAGATGTCTACGTTTTTACTAGTCATCTGGACTCGGTTTCACAAACTTTACTTAAATTTAAATGCCAATTAAAACTTAATTGAGACTTAAATTTACTTGAAATGTACATTAATTTACATTTAAGGTTTAATTGAGACTTAAATTTTATTGACGTTTGTGCAACCCAGTCCAGATATACAATATGTATTTCTTGTTGTAAAGAAGTGCATCGTGCATTAATTGTTTGAGCAGTGATTCAACTTCAAGGTACAATGTATTTAAATGTATTTTAGTTGTCGAGAAAAACCAGTAACTAGTTCGACGGGTTAGTTATAACATTATAGCCCTTACCCTCCCTAGATGTTACACTTTCCTTATTTTTAAGTTACATACTACATTGAAATAAATCTTTGTCGACTTTATCATAATACAGCGATTCTGACTTCTTGGAGGAAGCAAAGAATACTCCAGCAACAGCAGTTGGACTTGAACAATTGGTTTCAGACGACACAGCGCTGATTGCATTGAATATGCTTCCTGTGGTACTGCACTCACATCCCAGAGGGTTATTATTTAGATTTCTGAAATAATTTTTTTTAAATTTTTTTATTTGTTGTTAATGGCTTACATATTCTGATGGACTCTTTGACATCTTCAGACTTGTCTTGTATGAATAATATACGTCATAAGATACAATGCAGCATGACAAGCGATTATATACGTCATAAGATACAATGCAACATGACAAATGATTATATACGTCATAAGATACAATGCAGCATGACAAGTGATTATATACGTCATAAGATACAATGCAACATGACAAGCGATTATATACGTCATAAGATACAATGCAGCATGACAAGTGATTATATACGTCATAAGATACAATGCA